>BQKZ01004029.1:45052-55149 GCA_036244855.1 Temnopleurus reevesii
CCCCCCCCCCCCCCCCCTATTATGTCAGAATACGGAAAATACGCCAAACCGATGAAATGACCCGAGCCTATGTTACTGGAGAAGAGTGACGCCCCTATGGGCCACCATAGCATGTTCTTACCACCACACCTACATCCACTCCTCCTCCTCCTCGTCCCATCTTTCTCCTCGCCTTCCTCATCATTCATCTCCCCATCCTGTGTATACTGCTGCTCCTCCCTCCTCCTCACCCGCTCTGTCTTTCTCCTTGTCTTTCTCCCTCCTCCCCTTCTGTTTCTAATGTTCATCGGCCCGCCTTCTTCATCATTATTCTTCTCCTCCTCCCCTCACCCTCATTCTTCTCTCCATCCTACCCCATTATCCTTCCATTCCTACTCCCGCACCACCCCTTCCCATCTTGTATCAGAATACAGAAACAATTGTTACATATTCAATTCGAAAGCACCAACAGCTATGCCTCCTGGCGCACCAGAGTCCACCAAGCCGATAAGACGGCCAGAGCCTATGTTACTGGAGGAGAGTGACGCTCCTCCATCTGTGGGCCACCATAGCATGTCCTTACTACTCTCGCTACATCCCCTTCTCATCTTCCTCCCATCATCCAACCCTTCTCCCTCCTCTCCTCCTTCTACTGTTCCTCATCCACCCCCTCCTCCTCCTCCTCCTCCTCCTCCTCGGATCCTCTCTTCCTCCCCCACTCCTCTCTTCCTTCCTCATGCTTTTATATAGTATATCCTCCATCCTATATACTCCTCTCTTACCCCTCCCCCCTTATCAGAGTATGGGAAAACTTACATTGAATTCGAAAGCACCAACAGCTATGCCTCCTGCCGCGCCAGAGCCCGCCAAGCCGATGAAATGACCAGATCCGATATTACTGGAGAAGAGTGACGCCCCTATGGGCCACCATAGCATGTTCTTTCCCGCCAAGAAGTATCCCTTGAGGGTTGCTCGACTCGACTGGAAGGAAGCCTGTGAAGAAAAAAAAATGAAATGAGAAGGGGTTGAGTGTCTTTGTGAAAATTAGAAATCGTTTTTTACCTCGACCATATATAGTAATTATTGTCATTATTTTTTTTACTTATCATCTTCAGTTATTCAACTCCCAATCATTTAATATTTTCACGTCTTTTATTTCCGCATTTTTGGACCAGCTTGACATTTCAGCGTATTGTAATTTTCACGTTTTTAAAAGTGGTTGTTCACATTTGCATGTAAATCATAGAGAGTGAAGATTTTCGCAACGCCAAGACCGCGAAATTCGCGAAAATAAAACAACCGCAAACATTTCAGGTTAGTGATATCATCGACATCATTACAATCAGGTTCGTCATCATCTTCATCATTATCATCATGCGATATCGTTATCATCATCATCTTCCTTTTCCTCTTCTTCTCCCCCCCCACTCCTCCTCCTCCTCCTCGTCATCTTCTTCTTCTTCGTCTTCTGCTTCTCCTTCTTCTTCCTCCTCCTCCTCTTCTTCTCCTTCTTATTCGGCATCATTCTAACATTGTCACTTTTCATCAAAATTTTCCAAAAGGTTCCTCTTCATTTATGACTAAAAAAATATGATGTCATCTTTATCCCCTAGCTGCCGCATTCCTAATTGTATTTGTGACTACTTCTCACGTTGCAAATTTTAGCTACTCAGGCCCATATCTTTGTGTATATCGTCATTTAGAATGGCAAAAAGATTGAAAATGAATCATTTCATTTTGGTGCAGTTCAAACTAACCTGAGTGGAGAATTGATTGATCGAAAACAAATTGTCTGACACATCTCTATTGCTTTCAAGTGTACTTGAAAATGGTTTGTTTGTAGCAAACCCAGAACGCCCCCATGTGCTCTTCAAAATCTCGGAAAATATCAATACAGAAAGTCTCAAACACCACAGAAATGAGGGCCCGAGTGTCAAATCCTAAATGAGATGAATATCACCTTCATCTGGGACCTGTTACATAAAACAAGTTTTGCGATCAATCGCAAACTTTGGCGCATAATTTCCCATAGACTTGCGACTGATGTCAATCGTACGCTCAATTGGAAAACTTTATGTTACGGGGGCCCCGAGTATAACCGATTTAGAATTTCTTTGGTGAATCTCCCTTGAATCAACGCATATAAATTTCGAGTTGTATCACATTCACGCCTAACCCGATGTTAAGTATTTCCGTAAAATATAAAGTGAGATGTCAGATTATGGAGCAATAGATCAGTACGCCGTGTACTGAACTGTGTGGACACAACAATCACAAGTCGGTTCCAACGTGAATAGCATTACACAAAGGACCATTGAATTCGCGATCGACTTAATTTTGAAGAAATAGTTTATTTCGTGTTTCTTGGACGGTGAACAGCCGGATACATACCGGCCGTTTTTGTTTCAGCCGTATAAGATAATGGATCAGAAGAATAAAAAATGACGGGAAAATATAGTCCAAGCTCTATATTAGACTAGTATTTCCCGGGTGTCCACCGGCTAAACGCCAGATAAACGGTGAAAACAAATGGGAAAAGGAGACAATTGTATTCCAGCATTCACAAAAGCTTCATGACTACAAAATAAAGTCGCATCCCAATTACATCACAGTACAGATGCGATACCTGTTCAAAATATCTGCGCAGAATATTAGAGGGAAGAAAAATTACTATTGTGTGCAAGTAGATGTGATAGGAATGCTTTAAAGGAAGTTGTTTACTTTGCCCAAATTATTGTCTCTTCTGCTCATGGTGACTGGACACAGAGATTCATTATAGGATTGTGTCATTTTCATCAGCGTCCCCCCCCCCCCACGACCTAAATTCGTGTTGACCTTTCTACCCGCTCATGACGTTTCCTCGCTAATTGCATTCTAATGGGTTCATATCTACCGAAGCTAAGACTGTGCGACCGCCCCTCAATGTTTGCATCTTACACCCCTGCGTGCCAGGCGCGCCCCTACTCCACCCCCCCCCCCCCCCCCGACCTAAATCAGTGTACCACCTGCTCGTGACGTTTCCTCGTTACTTGCATTATAATGGGTTCATATCTACCGAAGCTAACACTGTAGCGGCGCCCCTCAATGTTTGCTACCTACACCCCTGCGTGCCGGGCGGACGGGTGAAAGTGGTTCGCTCCCCGAGGGGCGTGAACTATCTGTATTGGTGTTTGATTGACAGAAGGGGTTAACTCACATTTTTAGATTTGCGGTAAATGCGTTATAAGCTAGCCTACTAAATGTCCGTAAACGTCTGCCATGTTTCAGCATCAATGCATTTTGTCATACAATCATGACAATGTAAAAAGTGCTGAATTTAGCTTACGCAATGACAACATCAGAATAGACAACCTGAGTATATTTTCTGCACTTACCAAGAGATGCAAGAGCTGTCCCCCCCCCCCCCTTTCGTCGCGATCGCGCATTCTACGGCCGGATTCCGCCCCCCCCCCCCCCCCCCCCCCCCCCCCCCCTTTCAGGATTTTCTTAGAGGACAGGTCGAACTAGATGTTTAAATAGCTCTTTAATATCGATCCAAGTAGACTTTGAAGTATATTTTTGTAAGATATTTTTTTTCTGAGCTACATTAGCACTTTGCGTGCGTCGCGTGTTCATTCGCTGA
Organism: Temnopleurus reevesii; assembly: GCA_036244855.1. NCBI lineage: Eukaryota > Metazoa > Echinodermata > Echinoidea > Temnopleuroida > Temnopleuridae > Temnopleurus > Temnopleurus reevesii. Next base: position 48,654 of record BQKZ01004029.1, read on the forward strand.
ATATCTAAATGACAAAGGCTATTAACAATCTATTAAAAAAATTAGGTTAAGACCTTTTATACATCAAAATATTGCTATGATGGACATGATGGAATGTAGTTATTTTTGAGTTAGATTATAACGTTGTAAACATGTTGCCATAGTAACAAGCACACCCGATCAAATAATGTCAATAGTTTATGACGTACAATAAAATACAGACGATTTTCCCATTGATGAGCATTTTAATCGATTTTCATCAAAACAAGTATGAAATATGAAGACTCGTCCTTATTTCGAAAAAGGAATTAGAGGAATTAAATAATGACAAAATGAGTGAAAGCTCTCGTGCCTGAAACGTGACCCAAACAAGGGCGCGAAATCGTCTGTTTCAGATCTTTTAGAGTAATTGAGTGTAAATTTTATATGTGATTATTTTTTGTCATCCGTTTGTTCTTCCATTTACTCGAATGTCCTTTAATACGTGGCGGGGCTTTCATGGTTTCCCTAAGGCCCTTTTTCACAGGGGGGGGGGGGGAGATAGACTTATTTTGAATCCATTTGGGGAACAGTGATATCATGATTAGAGATTTTAACGGGACTGTTACAGTTGCAGCGGGCTGTGGAAGGTGTCTTATGATGGTAGCACTTTGAGTTGTGACGTCGTCGGAAGAAGAGGATAGCTATAGACTATTTCGAGCAACTTGCCCCTGATTACTCCTGTGCATATCATCAGTGGTTTTACGGGGGCTGCTGCTTAAACACTTAGAAACCCAAACATAGCGTCAAATACAATGGTATAAAACTTAAATTCATGTTATTTCAATTTAGCATTTATTTCAATTGAATTTCCACGACTGTTTCGTGCAACCACCCCTCGCTATAGTAGGCCGGTTCGTAAAATTAGTGACGAATTATATAGAACTATGAACTAAGAATGAAACCAGGTTAAGAGGGAAGGGTAGGTCAGGGTCAATGTTATTACCATCGGTTAACTACGCAAGAGATTGATAGATACACGTGTGTAACATAACTATTTTGATTTACGAGTTTGGGATACTATGCCGGTTAATACGAATGCAGGAAGGGATTGGTTAGTTCAACGTTGCCTATGTCAGTGGCGGACCCAGTGTTTTTTTTTAAATAGTATAGAATAGGCCGGTTTACTGAGAAATTCAAATCTATGCACATGTCACTCTCGACAACGAATGTAGTTACATGCCTGGTATTCCTAAAACATGTTTTCAATAATTGAACTACAGTACTTGGAATTCAGTTTGCATTTGGGAAGAAAATGAGAGCTAAGACTATTTCGAGCAACTGACCCTGATACATGTATATAGAAATAAGAATGAATCCAGGTTAAAAGGTCAATGTTATTACCAATGGTAAAAGACGTAAGAGATTGATGGATGCACGTATGTAACATGACCGTTTTATTAGTTTAGGATGCTATGCCAGTTAGAAGCAGGAATGGGGTTGGTTCAATTGCCATTGCCCCTGATTTGTAAATATTAGACGTCCGGACCCCGATTGCGTTGAATTGCTGCCATTTAAACTCTATTCCGAGTCATATGTGACTCTAAAAAGGGTTCGATATAACACAGATAATGGTTATGGTTATGATAATCAGACCCAGAGATTGTCGGATATTACCGCATTCTGCATCATGTTTGACCATAGACAGATAGATAGAGTTTGTGACCAACATACTTTGTTGCGGGTAACCTCTGACACGGATTGTCAAATGTGATAGAGCTAGGCAACCCCCGCCATTGGCCTGAGATGTCAGAAAAGGGTTGCCGCTTTATACGAGGGCAAGGAACCAAGATATGAGCACCCATCGTAAAAAACAACAAAAAAAAAACATAAAATTTCTTGTAAACAGTTTCCATTTTGTATTAGTCGCCATAAATCACTTTCAGAAACAAAATGGATGATGAATATGTAATATATGACTTCTGTACGATTGACATGGTTTAGAATGATTTGATGAATATTGGGAATATACGACATCGATTTTCCGTACAAATACAAATAATAGTAGGGTCTGGAACGTGGGTTACAATAATCCGAAATCATTACAATTTGCTTTGTAGCAAGGCCTCGCTGTTATTTTTTTTTCACCAATTTAGATTGCAGTGACAATAAACAAAAAAAATAGATCATAACACGATCGTGACTCATCTATACATAATCCGATAATTCAATCAAATTTTTGTTAAAGCGTTGGATTTGGGTCAATTCAATAGATACAGGCTGTCATAATTATCGTACGGCCTTGCCCTTTATTCTCAAAGGTAATGTGTACTATCAGAAAACGACTGTACATGCCTCTTGTATTATCATACCAATAAAAATGGTTTCGGAATAAACTATTAAATACGCTACGCCACTCCTAATTTTTCCAGGTAATTTCTTAGAAGATGATTAGTCATGGCATTCAACTGGTTTACGTTGCTCGACCAACCAGCAGTTTGTTCAAATAAAATGTATTTCATGAAATAATAACATCCTCCTCTAAAATAAATGATGGCACCCGTATTAGATGGCTTCTATCTAATCTAACGGTCATGTAAATGTCAGAAGGTATCAGAGGTAAACAGGTGGTAAATGAAAGTCGAAGGATGGTACATTTATCGGAATTTATGCATGTGAGTATTTTGTTTTGCACATAATAATATTGTTTTTCTTCAATACAATGCTTCATAAGTGATTGTTAGGAAAGTTGAATAGATGCCCAACACATAAGGAAGCAAAAATATTTTTGTTGTTGTTGTTGGAACGAGTTGTTCGCAATTTTTATGTGAATTAAAGAGAGATGGGTGAAAATCATGAAAATACAGACATGGAAAACGATAGGAAGAGGCAGAATTCAGACAGAAAGTGTGTGTGTGTGTGTGTGTGTGTGTGGGTGTGTGTGTGTATGTGTGTGTGTGTGAGAGAGAGAGAGAGAGAGAGAGAGAGAGAGGGGTGGGGAGAGAGAGAGAGAGAGAGAGAGAGAGAGAGAGAGAGAGAGAGAGAGAGAGAGAGAGAGAGAGGGGGGGGAGAGGGGGAGAGGCGGGGTGAGGGTGAGCGGGTGGTCAGGATAAATACCCCCAGATGAAACTGACATGTATGTTATCAAACACATTGTAATCATTTTCACACATGCTTGATTTCAAAGATATCTATGACTACGCTACATATCACGAAAGTGAGCCCATACTGAAATGAAATGCTTGCCCGAGTAAGAAATTCCTAAGTTACGTATTGATACGAATATATTGTTTTCCATACATCTCTATTATGAAATTGTCAGATGATTGTGGTGCACAATAATCTTGACAACTTGCCAGTTCGCATGTACTTTACTCTTGACCGGCAGACGGTATGTTCTCGGTAAGGCCCAAATAATTGTTGTTTGGATGCCTTCGTTCGACCGACCAGTCTACTTTTTTTTTCTTTTTTTTTTTTTTTTTTTTTTTGGGGGGGGGGGGGTAGGTTATTGTTTTTTTTGTTTTGTTTTGATTTGCTTTTTTTCTATCATTTCCTCACGTTGAAATTTAAATGATCACATTAAATTGTCAACAAACATGTGGAATCCAATCTGATAAGTCTTTTCTAGATTATATTTGGCTTTTCACTCCAAAGCTTCCAGCTCGTATTTTCTTATAAATTTTGTAAATTTTGTTAACAAATTAATAATGATAAAAACAAAACTTCTGACTGACAGATGGTACTTCTTTTTTTTTTTTTTAATATCATTCGAGGGCAACCAAGGAACTCTTTTTCTTTCCTCCTAATGGCCAGACAGCGGGCACATAACGAAGAAGACAGGAAAATAAAAATGAACGACGAAATTAATTTCCAAGCTATGTGGGTCAGATTCCGATCTCACGTTACAGGATGCCGGACCCGTGACAGTTGTGCATATAGTGCAGGCCGATTGTAGCACCCGACACCTCTGACATTATGATATTACTCATTCATTTGAGAATTAATGTAAAACTGATGAGTGTAAATACACTGCAAAAGCAAAAGTGTTGAATTCAACATTGACAAAGAACACCACTTTGTGTGATATTAGCCATGTAAACCCATTATCAACAAGAGATGTACACTTATATCATAACCCAATAGGAGGATTATCATTATTGTTGTATGTCTTACATTTTTATGGACAATATGAAGAAAAAAATCTGAACATTGTGATATCTTTCTTGCGCATTCACCAAATTCATAATTAATTATAGCCCCACGATAATGGACACAATTAATAACGCATTAATGACGGTTTCGGGCGGATTAGTGAGTATTTGATTTGATTTGATTTCATACACCTATCTAAACACGGTTAAAAACCCAGCTCAGCACATGCTGTTTTTCAATGAGACCTTGCAGTAAATACATTCAATTACAATGGATCATAATTACAATTTGGGGTGGTTTAGAAACTTATTAATAGGTACAATGTACTTTCTTCAATTTTAGTGATATATAACACTCATGATATATAACACTCAATCTTGTTCTCATTCATTAAAACTTGTAATCGCCTGGGGTAAGAAATTTCAGTGTAAGAAATAAGAATATCCTTTAAAATATGTTGCGTATTCATTCGCTTGATGGGAGCGATGATAGAAATATCATCATGCAGAATCTCAACGTTTTATTAGCATTTTTTCATACAACAGACAGAGAGAANCCTCCTAATGGCCAGACAGCGGGCACATAACGAAGAAGACAGGAAAATAAAAATGAACGACGAAATTAATTTCCAAGCTATGTGGGTCAGATTCCAATCTCATGTTACAGGATGCCGGGCACGTGACGATTATGCACTGAGTGCAGACCGATTGTAGCACCCGACACCTCTCGCAATGTCAGTAATTAATTTAGACACAAGTACGGTAAACACGATACATGTATAATCCATTTCCTTGAAATTAAGTCAAACATCAATTCAATGCTCCTTGGTACACTGCAAAAACACTGGTGTTTAATTTAACACCAACTGGAATCTATATCGGACCACACCAGAAAAGTGTCAAAATAACGCCAGTTTGGAATCCATTTAATATATTTCAACACCAACTGGTGTGGTTTAAGGCCCTGGACAACACCAATCGGTGTTGATATATAATGATTTGATTCCAAATTGGTATTCTTTTAACACCTTTCTGGTGTGGTCCTATATAGATTCCGATTGGTGTTAAATTTAACACCAGTGTTTTTGCAGTGTAATGCTATCGAAATCGGAACCGGCTTGCGATTGTTGTGTCCGCACAGTTCAATACCCAGCGCATGGATCTATTGTGCAAGACCCACTTTATTTTACGGAAATAGTTCATATCGTGTTGGTATAGAAACGAAAAGTGTAAATACACTGCGAAAGCGAGAGTGTTAAATTCAACACCAACTGGCATCACCACTATGTGTTATTTCTAACCATGTTAAACATAGAGTGTACTTTATACCAGTGACGATTGTGCATAGTGCAGGCCGATTTAGCACCCGACACCTCTGGCATTATGATGTTACTCATTCATTTCAGAATTAAAATATGAAAGTGATGAGTGTAATCACACTGCAGAAGCAAAAGTGTTGAATTCAGCATGAACTTACAACACCAATTTGCGTTATTTGTAATCATGCTAATCCATTATCAACTGGAGATTTTGTACAATTGTCATTTCTTACTGGAAGGTGGAGCATTATTGCTATCCGTCTTACAATTTTATGGACAGTATGAAAAAAAAACAGCTGAACATTATCTTGCGCCTTTACCAAATTCATAGTTATATCCCCATAAGAATGGAAAAATAGCGCACTGAAATGACGGGTGGTTTCCTGCGATTCAGTGAATGAAAGGAGTGGCGGTTTAGATGCGAGGGGTTAATAGGCACAAGGTGTTCAATCCAGTGTTTTATAACACCCAATCTTGTTTTTCTTTCTTAAATATTTCCAGTGTGTCATAGTTTAAACACCAAATTGGTGTATTGTAAGCGCCTATTTTTTTCAGTGTAAGAAATAAGAAACATCCCTCAAATGTGTTGCGTATTCATTCGCTGGATGAGAGCATGGGCGATGAGAGAGATAACATCATGCAGAATCTCAATATTCTATTTGCAGAGGTTTTTTTCATACTTCAGAGAGAGAGGCAGGAAATTGAATTCGTAAAATAAGCTAACATCGCGAGAGCCTTCTCTCCGCGCCCTCTGGTAAAACCTCTGGTGGCACCACGACATCCCAGCCACCTCACTAGCACTTTCTACCAATCATTCGCCACGCTCCCAGCCACACCTCCACCACGCCCACAGGCAAACCTCCACCGCGCCCCCAGCCACACCTCCACCGCGCCCCCAGCCACACCTCCGCCACGCCCCCAACCACACCTCCGCCACGCCCCAGCCACACCTCCACCACACCTCCAGTCACACCTCCGCAACGCCTCCATCCACATCCCTACCAAGCCCCCACCTCGTCCACCAATGAGCGACTGTGCATTTGATTATCAGTGACGCAAAACGTAGCC
>BQKZ01004031.1:10356-23118 GCA_036244855.1 Temnopleurus reevesii
GGGGGGGGGGGGGGCGTCTTCGGCCCACAACTGGACCCATCAGGAAGGATTCATCTCGAATCAAGGATTGAGGACGGGTAGCAAAATGTATCTAGTTTGACCGTTAGATTAACATCATACTATATGGTTATTTCGTAAATGTTGTGTCGATTTATGGACGGAAGAGATGAGCCCTCCCCATGCACCCTCACCTCCGCTCAAAATTTTTCTCCACCAATTTCACAGGTATTTTCAGGGACTTTTCATACTTAATTCCGTTTCGAGGTTTGTCTTAGCCAAGATTTTTTTCTCAGTTGTAACCCATTCCAAATTGTCGTTCATAGCGGGGGATGACATTGATTTCTTTTCAGGGTTACTTTGTAACAATATGCATCGAAACGCTTAACTGAAACTATCTTTTCAAAATGTCAAATATTAAATAGACGAATGAATAAAATAAGTGTGCGTACGTCCACCGAGCGGCGGGCGAATTTAGTGTTGGTTGATCGACCCCCTGTACATTTCTGCTGCTTAGTGACCTGGCCATAGGTTGGCAATTGAAAGAAGTGTGTGACTATGAGTGTCAAAGCTCACTCACACATTTTAGAGATTATAGCCAACGTCTGCCAAGCTTTCACGAAATTTGAAAGCCGCTCCGTGAACGCAGAAATGCGGAAGAAAGACGCTTGTCTGATGTTAATACATGCGTATATGTGGATGCTAGCCTAACGCTTTCTTTCTTTCACATTTCTTCGTTCACGGGGAGTCTTTCAAATTTCCTGAACGGAGGGCAGACGTTGGCTATTAGACATTTTTTTCCAATATTGGTGGACCACATGCATGTGGATAATAGGAAACGACTGCGCATCTCATGTGCGCAGTGACTGAACGTGCGCAACGGAAATGCGCATCATTTATTGCGGACATCAGAAGTGCGCTCGTTTTCTTAGCGTCCACAAGCCCCCGTCAACTAATTTTGAAAACACACTCTTATTAAAGAGTTGACTGAGCCGTCTGGTCATCCTAATCATATTAATGGGACACGCTCTCTAATGTGAAAATACCAAAATAGCACTCAGTATGGTGTCCCGATGGAGACAGAATTAGATAGCCCACATTATCGTACAAAAGCAGTTGACCGATAAATGTTTAATAGCCAAGTGATATGGGAGCTCCCCTTTCAAAGAAATTTACGGTAGTTAGGACAATTATGGTTATGAATAAACTGATGCTTCTAAGAAAAACACGATTCAATGATTCAATTAGGGTAGACACGCTAGTAAGAGCTATAGGATATGACATTTCGGGGGTCGACTGGTTTGTGTCCTCTCAAGACAACCTGACAAACAAATAACTCAGGGTCTTCAAGAAAATTACCACCCCTTTTTTGGCTTTGCACCCCTCACCCCATCATGCCCATGCCTCAAGGGGGGGGGGGGGGGGGGAGGGGGCAGCACTGTCGATGCCATCCTTGGATACGCGCATGCTATAATAAGATATATCATATCATCACACTTCATCATCATTTTCCTATCCAGTACATGGAAAAATTAATAAACAAATATAAAACGGATGAACGAACGAAAGCAATTAAATCCCAATGGAGATGCAATGGTGCTTTATTGGATTTTAGCACTACTAAGATAATTGAATTTCTATGTGCCAATACTTGGAATTTATCCCACGCATTTTATCCTTTATTTTTGTTTGTTTGTTTGTTTTTGTGAGGATATAATAAATGCATGATTGCTATGCGATCAAGCAGTTAGCCAATTACAGTCAGAGAGATAATTATACCTCTACACGCTAAGAATAAAAGGTTGGTCTCAAATTCGACTCACACCTTTGTGTTTTAGCCTGCGTCGGCGTGGCGTTTCTGAAAAATTAAAAACCACTCCCTGGATGCACAAAGGCGGAGGTAATACTGTGGACTGATGCTCGGCGTACGCTCTTTGAGCACAAGCTGAGCGCCAGTCCATCGTCTGACAAGCGTATACAGTGCGCCCGGAGAGGGTTTTTAATGTTCTAAAATGCTTGGCTGACGCAGGCTAAAATCGCAAAGGTGTAAGACGGCCTTTAAAGTTTTGAAAAAGAAAACTACTGTAGTAAAAGGGGCCAAAGATGGGGTAAATACATTCCCCCGTTCAAGTGTAATTCTTGATATACAATCTTGACATTTCACTCTAACATCCGTTCCATTCACTTCAAAAGCGTTAAACAAAAGTTCATCCAGCATTGGGCTAACTAAACGTATTCCAATAATGGTTGAGTTTTAATAATAATAATAATAATTTGCATTTATAAAGCGCATTTTCGTGAGATTCAAAGCGCATTTTGACAAAAGCACATTTTGACAAAAGCGCATAAAGGATTGGGCACATTTAAACCTATAGTTGTGTAAATTATGTCCAGCAAAATGGTAAAGTTTTAAATTCCACTGCACGTTGGACATAATTTGACCAATAGTCGTATGGACAGTACGTTGCCCAGTGGTGGGTAAACTATTCCAAACTTCTTTAAGAGCGTTCCTGGAAAAAGCAGAAAAGTGCAACTTATTTGCACCTCAAACCGGAAATGGCATCTCAAACCGGAAATGGCTTTGCACTTTTTTCCGCGTATAGGATCCACAATGTTCCTTAATGCTTCCAACGTACTCTTGATCGTCATGATTACTATCTCTTCATATTTATCATCTATAAATAACTTTTTTTTTCAATCTTGCCCCCAACTAGGTCAGCTAAAACACTTTAATCCAGTTCTATCGTCGATGTAATATTTTCAATTTTCTTTAAAATGAGTTTCGTTGATGAGTACTGCGTTTTCATCAGACGAGCACAATCGCACCCAATTAATAACTACAACCAGTTCACTGACATTATAACTTCAATTTCCTCGCTATGTTTCCACACTGATAAACAAACATATGTGGGGAACCAATTAATAGGCCATAGGCTCCGATACGTGGATTGAATTCATTGACTGATAATTAATACGTAAGAATAAAATACGCACACCGAAGTCATTAATATATTTAGAAATCTCACTCGATATTAATGTTCATATCGCTAATCAATGTACAATTACATTGAATGTCGTTACCATGAATTGAACATTTATTGTAGCCTCGTAAAAATTTAATTAGGTTAACTGTTTCCATTTCAGATTAATGTGGTATAGGTGGGTGTAAAGGGTTGCACAATTTCATGAAACATTTCTTGCCTTAATGACAAAGAGCATGCGTCATTCATTATTTATCATTTAAGTTTAATTTGATGCATCTGAATTACAAAGAAAGTAAAAAAATCCCTAGTGAATGTCTTCAATTAAGCGAAACAGCGATGCAAATAATGTATTATTACATATAGTATTACACATATACGTTTAGATGTTTGATGTCAGATCAACTTTATTGTATTCCAAGAGGAAAGATCGTTTGAAAGAGCATTTCTGATTGGTCACGGATCAGTCTATATGAGACAAACTGAGGATGCATCGACAGTCTTTATTGGCCATTTCCATCCGCCCCACCCCGCAAAAGCTACGAAATGGGGGAAAATGTGAGAAAAACTATCGCTTAAGGATGGATGCTTTCTGCTATCTACTGTAGATATTAACATATTGAAGTATTGGATTGAATTAATTGTTGTCGTAAACAACGATCACTTCCTCAACTACTTCTCTATTTTCATCTCTATCAATTCCTCATTTAATCTCTATTTCCCCGAAGCAATTACAATAAAGTTTATATGGAATCTTGCCAGAGGAAAAACACTGATAAACATGTAAATTTTGACGGTGTGTACTTTCTTTTGATTGCTATATGCTTATCTAACATGTCTGGAGCAGGTGTATACATAGTCCTTTTTACCTCCTCCCACCCCCCCCCCCTCCCCCTCTCCATCACTCCCACTCTCTATATATATATCTCCCTCTACCCCCCTTCTCCCTCTCTCTCTCTCTCCTTCTGTCTCCTTCTCTTTCTTTTTCTCTCTATCCTCCTCTATCTCTTTTTTTCTCTTCACTTCTCTCTATATCTGTCTCTCTTTCTGCCTATCTCTCTCTCCCTCCCTCGCTCCCCTTCCACGCCCTCTCAATCGCTTTCTTTCTATCTCACTTTTTCTTCTATTTATCTCCCTCTCTTTCTCTTTCATTCTCTTCTCCATCTGCTCTACTCTTTCCGTTCCCATTAATAGGTCAACAGTGCGTGATATGATAAGATATCATGATCTTGTCACCCGTATGTTTTTATCTTTAATCTCGTCTATTTTTCTTGCAATTACCCCGGCCCCAATCAGAGTTCCTGGGATTCCAATGAATAACAAATCCATGGGGAGGTGCGTGGCTTACGCAAAATAATCGCATGCCTGGGTGGTGTTTCACCAAGTTACGAAAAACTTTAAGAACGACTTTAAACTCGACTGGTATCACTTCTTGTGCATAATGGTTCACTTACAGATGGATGGATCCAAAAGACATAAACAACGACTCAATATCCATGAATGGTACAGTCATGCGCGTATTACGCATTCAGTCGAACTTAAAATCGTTCTTAAAGTCTTTCTTTTCTTGGTGAAACACCGCCAGGGAGGTGTTTCACCAAGTTGCGCAAGACTTTAAGAACGATTTTTACGCGCGACTGGTATCAGCTCTTATGATGATTAATCGAGAATCTTATACGTATTACACGCGTTTAAGTACTCGGAGATGTTTCACCAAGATAAGAAAGACTTTACGCATGACTTTACGTTCGACTGGTATCCCTTCTTGCGGTGAATGCGCGTAATATCATGAATAATTACGCGCAAGAAGTGATACTAGTCGAACGTAAAGTCGTGCGTAAAGTCTTTCTTATTTTGGTGAAACACCTCCCAGTCTTTCTTAAAGTCATGTGTAACTTTAAGAACGATTAAGTGAGGTTTATCATTAGATGAAACGTGTTTATGTATCATAAATTATACACCTATTGTCTACTTCCTTGGTTCAGTTAAAGGAGCATGGGTCGGAATGTGTAATTATTTTTCCATTTTTTCTCCTTCATATTTATATTTCATATACTAAAAATGGCCGCAGTTTGCTAAGTACGTCCTCAACAGAGTTGCCAATTCTTCTGGGATAAGCATGAGGTAGAAATTGAAATATTTCTAAATATCAGAAATGAATAAATAAATAAATAAATAAATAACGCAAAAGCTGAACAAAAGCATGAAAAGTGAGAGCTAGCAATGACACAAATTATCAGCAATTTACTTGTAATGAAAGCCTTGTATTTATATTAAAATACACCTCATGCATCCAGAAGTTTAATTGGCATTTCTGCTACAGTAAGAAGAGGATTCTTTTTTTCACTCCCCTCTTTATTGCACCCTTTTCATTTAACTCTAGATTAGTGCTTATTTGATATTTGTATATTTCTTTTGCTCCAGGACCAAGATGAAAACAAAGTTTTACCTTGTATATAATTGATATTGTTATCCTGTTCAAATATGTTTTAATAAATAAATAAATACATACATTTTCTCTAGGCTATACCTAATTCAACTAAGTTTTATGTGCAGCCAGTGGCAATCGCACTTGGACCTTGTTTATTGCCGTGATCTATTGCCTTATACGTCTGGGGAAAGAACATCTGGGGCCTGTAACATAGAATATACAAATAAACTTACGATAAATATCAATCGTAAGTCTATAGCATAGCATGGACCATAAAGATACAATTATTTTTTTAATTTATCGTATCTCTTTTATGTTACAGGCCCCTGATGTGTATCCGGCTGTTCATAGTATAAGCATAATAGAAACATCAAATCGCATTCGACAACCGATAAGAAGTGCGGGATGAGCCCTGATTTGGAGGGGTGATTTCCTCCTTCGGCCCTATTAGAGAGGGCAGGGTAGGCAGGGTCAAGTCAGACTCCAAACTGCAGCNTATCTCTCTCTCCCTCCCTCGCTCCCCTTCCACGCCCTCTCAATCGCTTTCTTTCTATCTCACTTTTTCTTCTATTTATCTCCCTCTCTTTCTCTTTCATTCTCTTCTCCATCTGCTCTACTCTTTCCGTTCCCATTAATAGGTCAACAGTGCGTGATATGATAAGATATCATGATCTTGTCACCCGTATGTTTTTATCTTTAATCTCGTCTATTTTTCTTGCAATTACCCCGGCCCCAATCAGAGTTCTTGGGATTCCAATGAATAAGAAATCCATGGGGAGGTGCGTGGCTTACGCAAAATAATCGCATGCCTGGGTGGTGTTTCACCAAGTTACGAAATACTTTTTACGCGCGACTGGTATCAGTTCTTATGATGATTGATCGAGAATCTTATACGTATTACACGCGTTAAAGTACTCCAGTCTTTCTTAAAGTCGTGCGTAACTTTAAGAACGATCAGGGGCCTGTAACATAAAAGAGATACGATTAATTGGAAATTTATCGTATCTCCATCATACATGTTTTCCTATAGACTTACGATTAATATTTATCGTAAGTTTAATTGCATCTTTTATGTTACAGGCCCCTGGTGAAACACCGTCCTGGGCCCCTGTAACGTAAAGGTTTGCAATTAATCGCTATTTGATTTTGTGATCGCTTGCAAACTTCTATACATGATTTGCCATAGACTTGCGATTGATATCAATCGCTATCAGATTTAGCGATTAATCGCAAACCTTTATGTTACGGGGCCTTGGTGTATCATTGGATGAAATGTGTTTATGTATCATACATTATACACATATTGTATACTTCCTTGGTTCTGTTAAAAGAGCATGGGTCGGAATGTGTAATTATTTTTCCATTCTTTCTCCTTCATAATTATCTATATATTTCATATACTAATAATGGCCGCAGTTTGCTAAGTACGTCTTCAACAGAGTTGCCAATCCTTCTGGGATAAGGATGAGGTCGAAATTGAAATGTGAATAACGCAAAAGCTGAACAAAAGTGAGAGCTAACAATAAACAATAAGTCGATCGTCACTTCAATGCTCCTTTGTAATGCTATTCAAATCGGAGTCGGCTTGTTATTACTGTGTCTACACAGTTCAATACACTGTACACGGCGTACGGCTCTATTGTCCATGACCCTCTTTATTTTGCGAAATTAGTTTAGATCGTGTTGATAACAGAAATTATCATATACTCTCACCAATTAACTTGTAATTAAAGACTTATATTTATATCAAAATATATCTCATGCATCCAGAAGGTTGGCATATCAGTACAGTAGGAAAGGGATTCTTTTTTTTTCTCTCTTCCCTCTTTACCGTATTGCACCCTTTTTTCATTTAACTCTAGATTAGTGAATATTTGATATTTCTTTTGCGCCAGGACCAAGGTGAAAATCAACTTTTACCTTGTATATAATTGATATTGTTATCCTGTTCAAATATGTTTTAATAAATAAATAGATGCATACATACATTTTTCCCCCTAGGCTATACCTAATTCAACGAAGTTTTATGTGTAGCCAGTGGCAATCGCACTTGGACTGCTTCACCGTCAATATTTATTGTCGTGATCTTTTTATTGTCTTATGCGACTGGAGAAAGAACGTCTGATGTGTATCCGGCTGTTCAACGTAATAAGCATGAATGGGATAGAATACATCGAATCGCATTCGACAACCGATCAGAAGTGCGGGATGAGCCCTGATTGGGACGGGTGATTCCTTCGGCCCCATTAGAGAGGGCAGGGTAGGCAGGGTCAAGTCAGACTCAAAACTGCAGGCCTCCTCCCCTCAAACTCCCCCCCCAACACACACATATACACCCAAAGAGAGGATGGAAATATGCTTTCTCCCTCCTTTCTGTTATAAAGATCGTTTCAAGGATAATAATAATAACAATACACAACATTTATATAGCGCTTAATCAAGTATTTCTCAGCGCTCTGTGCATTATTACCTGGCTATAGCATGGCTACCATTCGGCGCTCGCTGCTTTCAAGGAATTTGTTCCCACCGGTACCCATTCACCTCACCTGGGTTGAGTGTAGCACAGAGCGGATACGTTTCTTGCTGAAGGAAATTGACGCCATGTGTGGAATTCGAACCTACGACCCTCGGGTTGAAAGACGAGAGTCAGAACTACTACAACACGACTTCTCCACACATGATGTCCCTCAGAAAAGCCTGTGATGGTTTTCCGCGCGACAGGAGGGGTGAAATCTAGGGGATTGTTTCGATTTGTAGAGGATTGTGCGGTCAGACACAGTCCTGGCCTGTCTACCAGTAGGACATAAGGACAAATTACCATTGACCCTATTCTAAAATCACCATCTCTATAACATTTCTAAAAACAACACCATGCACTTGTCATCAGCCAATTTGCAGCCTACTGTTTTCAATAACCTGTCCTATCAAGTCAAACTGAGTTATTGCTCAATCCATCACCTACACAGACATGACAGACAAGACTAGTAGAGACTCTATAAAGGCTCAATCATGCTTGTTCGTGGTTCATCACTCGCGAAATTAAGGAGAGGATCAGCAGTTCAACGTCGGTTAAGCGTCTTTCCTCCTTATTTCTTCGTCAGGTGACAAACAAAGACAAATCAAAATAATACCATCACTTCATGTCGACCACCAACCCTTCGCCAATAAAGACATACTCACATATTTGAGCTTTAAGCCTGTGTCAAGCCCAGCGTTTGGAAAATTAAAAACGCACACTGGACGCGGAAGAAATAATTGTCTGTATTAGAAACATGTTGTGCCAATCAGGGGGGGGGGGGNATACACCCAAAGAGAGGAATATAGTCGCTACATTTAGCACATTCTGTAATTTTGACCAGTTTATCTGGGAAGACCCGAAAGAACGTTTACTAATGCATTCTTGGTACTATGAAAGGTAACATTTAATGGAAAATTGCTTTCGCCCTCCTTTCTGTTATAAGGGTAGGGTTGTTTCAATGATGTCACTCAGAAAATCATGTGATGGTTTACTGCGCGACGGGAGGGGTGACATCTAGGGGCGCCGTGGTGTAGTGGTCGTGACTCTCGCCATTCAACTAGAAGATCGTAGGTTCGAATTCTACCCATGGCGTCAATTTCCTTCAGCAAGAAATTCATCCACATTGTGCTGCACTCAACCCAGGTGAGGTGAATGGATACCTGGCAGGAATATTTATTCCTTGAAATGCCAAGTGCGCCGCGGATTGCTGTCGGGCTAAAGCCAGGGTAATAATAATGTAAAGCACCTTGAGCACTCAGCAGAGTGGATACATGTACGTGCGCTATATAAATTGCATCTATTATAATAATTATTATCATTAGTATTATTATTGTTTCGACTTGTAGAGGATTGGGCTGTCAGACACCTGGGCTACCTATACCAGTAGGATTTAGAACCAATTAGCCTTGACCTAAATCTAAAATCATCATCTCTAACAATTCTAAAAACAGCACCATGCACTTGTCATCACCCAATTTGCAGCCTACTGTTTTCAATAACCTGTCCTATCAAGTCAAACTGAGTTATTGCTCAATTCATTATCTACACAGACAAGGCTAGTCTCTATATTCTATAAAGGCTCACTCATGCTGGTTTATGGCCCATCATTCGTGAAATTAGGGAGACGAGCAGCAGAACGCCTTCTGCACTTCAACGTCGGCTGAGTGTCTTCCCCCTTATCTCTTGGTCAGGTGATAAGCAAAGACAAAACAAAATAGGACCATCACTTCGAGTCGACCACCAACCCTTCGCCGATAAAGACAGACTCAGATTTTTGAGCTTTAAGCCTGTGTCATGCCCAGCGTTTGGAAAATTAAAAACGCTCCATGGACGCAAAAATACGCAGGTCATGCAGTGGACTGACGTTCGATGAACGCTCCTTAGGCGTTTTNTTCTGTTTACTGATGTCACCAAAATGGTCTTAAACTTGTCAATTTTAAGTGATTGATGAATTTTCTATCTCTCATCATCGGATGGTATCTTTTAAAACCGCTCTCATCAAGTTGTCATCGTATGGGTATTTCCCTTATTCCCATGCGGCAAGGATTCCGGCTATAGGGCCCTAGTCACATCGAAGCCCGGAAGCAACATGATCGAACACGAGTCTTTGTTCAATTCATCAGTTCATAGTTAGTTGCATTAAAACCCAAATAAAGTTTTGGTAAAAGCGAATATCTTCATCGCCAGATTTTGTCTTCAAATCTATATGAAATGAAATAAAGTATCATAAACATATTGCACAAAAGATTGTGCGAAAAATGAACGAGCTTGGGAAAAGCTATAAACTAAATGTGCAATCTTTCTTGATAAAGGACAACTTCCCATGCTCAGAAGTGGATGAAAATTCAGAATTTAATTGGTGTGTATGTTTCTATATCAGTATATTGTAAAATCCATGAAATAACTTTGTATATGCCCGATAATAAGCAAAATAATGTTATAATAATAATAATAGATGCGATTTATATAGCGCACGTATCCAATCTGCTGAGTGCTCAAGGCGCTTTACATTATTATTACACTGGCTTTAGCTCGGCAGCCATTCACGGTGCACTTATTTCAAAGAATACATATTCCTGGAAGGTACCCATTCACCTCACCTGGGTTGAGTGCAGCACAATGTGGATGAATTTCTTGCTGAAGGAAATTGACGTCCCGGGTGGGATTCGAACCTACGGCCCTCTAGTTGAGAGGCGAGAGTCGCGACCACTATACCACGGTGCTAAAATATGATTTAACGGTCAAATTCAAATTTTCAAAAGAATCAGTTATGGTCTCAAAATGTGTATAAAAATTACATGTCATGATAAACATCCCAAAAATTCACATTTCTTTATCTTTACCAAAACTATACTTGGGCTTTAAAACAAAGAATCACGTTGGATCGTGTCCAGCCGGGGCTTCTGTGTGACTGGGGCATTTAATAGCGAAACTTGTTAGATATGAGTGCATGAATATTTCGTTTAATGATCATGCTGATGCATGTACGTGATACATTCAGAAGAGTTGACAATTTTATCCTCTACTCGAGACGACTTTTGATGAGGGGTTAATTCCAGTTTTGACACTGCATACTGCTCATAATATGTTTACCCGTCCGCTTAGAATGATGGAAACCAGCGACTGCATAAAATCCAGTAGTTGGAAAACGGTTCATATTCCTTTTATGTAGCTTCCATTTCTATTTTAAGACTAATGTCGATGAAGATCTAAATGACGATTAAAGTGATGATGATGATGATGATGATGATGATGGTGATGATATTAATGATGACAATAGTGATGGTGGTTGTGATGATGATAATTATAACAATAATGATAACAATGCTAATAGTAGTGATAATAATTTGATGATAAGATTAGATTTTACAGAAAATGTTAAAACTGTAATGTGTCTGTATATTTCCCTTTTACGTCCCCTTTGCACAAATTAATATATTAATGATGCCCCGGTCACATAGGACCCCGGAAGCAACACGATTCACCCGATACTTTGTTACTTCACAGTTAACTGCCTCAAAACAACGAGTCGGGGTAAATCGTGTTGCTTCCTTGGTCCTACGTGACCGGGGCTTGAAACAGAATATATTTGATGGCAATCGACGGCTCCAACAACATAACATTTCTGAGTTTGATATTCAACTAAAGGGTATTCAAATACCGCATTTGAATTTGATAATAAGTTACATCATTACAAATTAATTGCTACTACCCCCTTTTCAGAATCCCGCCCTGTGTCGCATTCTTTAATTGAAATCAACACACACCTAAACACCAATTTCCTACGAAGGGTGAATCTCAATTATATATTTGCTTTTATGGATGTCACGGCAATTTACTTGACTTAATGAAATTGGGAGTGTCGCTAGAAAGTTGAAATTGATTGCAAATCAACTGCAAATCAGTTGCGAATTAAAACGCGCAAGACGCGCATTGAACAATATTTTCGATTGGCGCCTGTATAGATCAACCAAAGAGCTTTATAATATTAACAAATAAATAAAAGCTCTTTGAGATCAACTGCAACTTGCCATTGATCACAACTTTCTAGCAAAACCTTAGCCTAAAAGCAGAGCTGACAGCCTTCTTGAATATTCCTGAGATTTTTTATCTCATTTTATTGTTTAACTTTGACTTGAGTCACTTGCAAATAGAATGGCAGTTTTGCTTTTCCCTTGAAAACACATTTGATTCAGTTGTGGGACTTTTCACATTCTAATTTGTACCCCATATCAATACTCATTCCATTTTAACGGAGTTTTCTATAAATTTGGATTTGTGAAAATAATTTTTACTCGTGTTTTTGGATGTCGAGGGGTTCTTTATAAATATTGATTTCGAATAAAACTTTCCTTTTCACTTGTAATGCTCAGACGTGGCGGCAGACGCCGTTTTGCAAATCACTGTCTACATCATTAAATCTAAGATTCGTAAGGCATGTACGGACTGGAATAGATTGGAAATGACTCTGCTCCCTCTAAACCTGCCTCCATTTAATCATTTTTAACCGTCAATTTAATTCAACTTGACTTTATAGAATGAGGTGATGGCGTCATGCGTATATAAATTCATCTGGACCTCTCTCTTTAAATTCATCTTCCTGTGGCCTTTGTGAGCGAGTCTGTGAGTATCATACACACACACATTCACTCATCATTTACTCAAATTTCGAGTTTTACTTATTTGTGTGCAAAGTTACTTGAAGAATTTGACAACATGTTCGGGTTTTGCTTTACCTTCGTGTATATTGATGTCTCGACAGATGTGCTTGTTTTAACACTTATCGTAGCTCTTATTCAAATCTCTTTATAATAATCTTACAGAGCAGCCACTCG
>BQKZ01004033.1:0-16762 GCA_036244855.1 Temnopleurus reevesii
AATGTGTCAAACTTTGCTGACGAGGTGCGAGTATCGAAAGACAATTCAGACACTTTAATCCTATGTAGGCCTGTTTCGGGATTAACCAAACAAAATAAGTTGTTAATTGCAGGATTTCGATCATATAATCTTACATTGCAGTACATAGAATTTGGATAAATGATGATGAACGTTCCCAAGAAATTAGAGATATTGGTAACCCAAGGTCTCAGTAGCAGTAGCAGGTGTATAATCGAGGTAAACACCCAGGAAAAAACGATATAAATTGTTTCCACAAAATAAAGTAGGGCATGGACAAAAGACCCGCACCCCGTGTGCTGAACTGTGCGGACATAACAATCACAAACCGGTACCAATTTGAATAGCATTACAAAAGACCATTGAATTGGCGTTACACCTAATTTATGGAAATCGATTATATCGTGTTAAAAATACTTTTTAAGACGGCTTTAAATCCCAATATGAAAATCAATCATCAGGTTTGGAATAACTGATATTTGACTTAATACATGAAGATATATTCAAGTAAGCATTTCTTTTAACCTTTGATATTAACTTTCGCTGTTTCTGTATCCAGAGATCGCCCATTCCCTCTCCCACGACAAAAGTAATATCCGATATCGTTTGCCGATACGCTCTGTATGTGAAGAGTGTACATGTTGGTTGTAAGGGGCACAGGGTCGTCATTTTTATACCACTCAAATTCCTCAGCGTTCTCAAACGCACAAGTGAGTTCCACTTCAGCACCGGCTTCTACCGTCTTGTTCTGTGGATTGATCGTGATTCTCAGAGGAGCTGTGGGTGAGATAACAAATATAATGATGATAATAATAATAATAGATGCAATTTATATCATGTATATAGCGCACGTATCGGTCCACTCTGCTGAGTGCTCAAGGCGCGTTACATTATTATTACCCTGGCTTTAGCCCGGCAGCCATTCACGGCGCATTTGGCATTTCAAAGAATAAATATTCCTGCCAGGTACCCATTTTTCACCTCACCTGGGTTTAGTGCAGCACAATGTGGATGAATTTCTTGCTGAAGGAAATTGACGCCATGGGTAGTATTCGAACCTACGACCCTCTAGTTGAAAGGCGAGAGTCACGACCACTACACCATAACCCCTTTTATTCTGTGGGAAAATGTTGAACAAGAGTCACAACTGGGACTTTTTTTTGTGATCCTGAAGCTATTTTGAATGATTGAAGATAGTTGTTCACTTTGTCCTACAAGTTTGTCGCTTATGCTCACAGTGTTTCAGTACAGTTAACCTATTGACTACTGGGACCGGTTAGTCACTCCACAAAGTCTATGGGAACTATAGCATTCAGTAGTCAACAGGTTAAAAGGGATCGCAAAGCCCTCATCCACTTTGGAGTAAATACGCTCACACATTTGATAATAATTTAATTTATATAGCGGTTTGTTTAAGATGATACAAAGCTGGCAGTGCAAGACTTGCGATATATAGTTCTGGGACCTGTAACATAAAGAATGCATTTAAACTAATGACAAATATTAATCGTAAGTCTATGGTAATGTGTACCAAACAGAAACGATTAATTGCAAAATTGATCGTAACTCTGTGTTACAGGCCCCTGGCAGTGCACGGATTGCAATTATATTTCACAAATTTTCCACTTCTTAGACGTTGCAAAGTCAATGTAATGACGAAAGACGAAGTTTCAATTAAGACAATGTCCTTTCTTGGCTAACTGTCTTTGCCATTGATGAAAAAAAATAATATTTTTCCAAATGAGCGCGAGGATAACAAATGAAATATGAATCACGAAATACATGAAGCACTTCATTTTTTTCGTGAAAAGATACATTCGTTTCACAATAGTTGGTTTAACTTACGAGCTGGCCCACGCCTGGTCCCACAATTGGTTCCTTCGTATGAATGTTGACAGGTGCATCTGTATTGACCCCTTCCAATGTGAGTACATGTCCCTCCATTTACACATGGGTTGCTGGCAGCACAAGGATCTGAGGAAAGTTATCCCAATATAGTCGGTTTACGTGAATAAGATAATTATACATAGTGATGACTAACTGACATCTCAAATGAAATCAATCATTCTACAAATAACCCAATCGCCGATAGAACGAAAAACTATTTGGAGTTGAATCACTCGATATTGGTATGGAGAATGGAACTAGTCTTTAAACTGACATGACAATTAACGTGATTAATGTGTATCTGAGCAGTAAGCGTATGTCGTAATCATATCAAGCTGGAAATCGAGTATTCTTTTTATTTCTGATAATGTATCTTCCTAATAAACAAAATTATCTTAATGTCATTTAGATAGTTTAAAGTAGTACCTTCATAAGCTTTCAAGGTGAAGTCAAACTGACACGTGGCGCTGTTATTCGAGAAATCCTCCACAAAGCATGTTACCGTGGTAGTTCCTTGTTCAAAGACACTCTCAGATGTGTGCGAGCAAGATATTCTCGGGCTCGGATCCGCGTTATCATATACTTGCGGGATAATGGTTCCTCCCGGCTGTTCGTATGAAGTTTGATCTCTGCAATCCACGAAGCTGGGAGGTTCGTTGTCTTTGTGTGAAGAAAGATGGCAATGTATTATATAAAAAAAAATAGTGATTTATTGTTGAATATCTTTAACACGTTGGTATTCAGATTGATATAAAATCAGAAACTTAAAAAACAAAACCTCAATATGAAATATAACGTGGACAGTATGACATTTAAAGTATTACAGAAACATCTGAACCACAATGGAGTATCTCCCTCAGATTGAAATGACAAACTACAAAAAAAGAAACGGTCGCTACATTACTTTACCAGTTGGCCTATAACTAGAAGGTTGTCTTGCCATGTACACACATGTATTGCTTCTTTGTGCAGTGTGGAAGACATCCGAGTTCATATCTAAGGTAAGCTTATGCGCCTTAAGCACTCCACCGGTTGATTTTGTGCTATATAAAACACACTATTATTATTAGTAGTAGGAATAGTAGTAATGGGAATAATATCATTATTGTTATTATTACTAATAATATTTATATGAATAATGTGTGATATAATAGGAAAAAGCTTTAACATTAATATGTTGGGGTAAAGAGTGATGATATCAACATACGTCTGATGTGCGCTGTGGAAGTCTGCACAGCCTTTGATACAATTCCTAGACAAGCCCCCAAATTGTGTCAACCCTAAAAGTATCCCAATTACACTTGTACGTCACCGAAAGGAGTTAATTCACGTGTGGTATATTTTGTTGACAGCAACAACCCCTTTTCTCAGGAGCATTAGAGTTCAAACCAATAATTTTGCAGACGTCCTTACCAAATTGGATTATGAGAATTAAACCATGTTTTCATACCTTGAACTGTAACCACAAAATTGCACATGGCATGATTTCCCTCTGAATCTGTAGCGTTGCATTGTACATCGGTACGCCCGTGCGGGAAGCGATCTCCAGGATTATGGGTGCAGTGTAAAGTCGTGTTCGGGTCCGCATTGTCAATCACTATAGGTGAAATGTTGCTGGTTGAACTGAAACGGCGACCTTGGTCGGTACTTGATGTTATATCTGGACAGACCAACCTTGGAGATTCGCTGTCTTGTTTATCTTGATAAGGATACAAAAGAATATTATGGTAACGATTAATTCGAATTAGAAAGTGTCGAATCTGAAAGTAATTTAGCGAAGAATTCGTATCGCAACAACCATTGACTTCAGTCAAGAAAAAAAAAAATCCGAAATATGTTGCTAAAACATGGAGAAAGAAGATAAGGAGGAGGAGCTGGGAAGGAGATGAAGAAGCGAAATGAGGAGAGAAGGACGAAGAGTTAGAGACACGTATTAATCAGAAATGATGATCTACATTTTGGGCCAAACATGCTCGTGTACTTAACCAAATACATAATCTTGTTAATCTTAGCTTCCCACCAGTATGGTACACCACTATACCCAATTTTTTTCTGATTCGAATATTAAGTAATTCGAAAGGTAGGGATTACAGTGTTCAGCCCACCAGCTTGGGTACTGAAAACAATAGACAATACACTCCGGCTATTGTGTGTGCTCCCTGAGTTTACACACAAAAGAGCACTACCAATAGTTGCATATTTATGCGAAACGCCGACAAAACCATTTGAGTATTAAAAGTGAGGCTGGAATACTTACTAGTAATATTCTCTATTGTAAAGACGCTGATTTCTATGGAGAATCCTTCGAATGTGACTGAGGAATCGGAGGTAAACTTCAGCCACATCTCACTCGTGTCGGATACGACTGGATCAGGTAGGTGATTTCCTCTAAGTTCAGCCAGCACGGACGATGCATCCCCCGCATCTAGACCAGAACCGATTTTTAAGACATCATACCATGATTCCATGTTCATGCTCTTAAAGACTGCAATTATTTGACTGTCAGCTGGGCCGGAGACGAGCCAGACTATATCCTCGTTGTTTGGATAATCCCTCGGGTAATTCGGTGAAGTAATGTTGCACGATTCACCGATTGCAAATGAGCAATTGACTATCCCTAGAAAACAACAATTAAAAAGATTTATTGATAAATAACACTTGAGCCAGTGGCTAAAAAGTGTTTCATTTTGTTTGAGCAAAGTGGTGAATTGGCAAATAGGACTTACAGCTAACTTTTAAGTCATTTGATTATTGTCATTAATGAATAACAAATGAATAGCACTTAATTTGTTATGATGATCTACGGCCATGTACATTTAAATGCTGCATGTATGCTGATATGTTGTGAAATATTGCGCGTTGAAGAATCTTTATTAAGAAGGTGTAATTTGGCACTATAATAGGTATTTCCGATTTTGCCTTACGTTGCACCCATTTCTTACTGTGTCTTACGGTAATGGCTTTTATGACCCATCCATTGAAAACAATGGCTATTCAAATGAATGAATTTTAGATAAGATACATAAGAGATTGTAAAAATGCAAATTAATCTCCTTCTTATCAGACGGGGCAAAAGCATTTGTGTAACGCCTCGTGCTTGTAGCACCAAGACTCTCGGATGTACTGCATCGCCATCTAAACACTTGCGCGTGTGCATTGATTGAATAAATATGATATCAAAACGCCTAATTTCAAACGAAGATCTGTATTGTCGATCACTTGCTTAAACTGTTTACATTTAGCTTTCCAAAACGAATATTTGTTCTTTGACCTAACAAAGGGGTGTGTAATACAAACTATAGTATATAAGGATATGGCTTAAAGCCAAATCAATACATTTAAATCTGCTTATATAACACCATCCAGAAAAGAGAAATTGGTGTGTATAAGCCCAGTTGTTCTCTACGGACTGGTTCATTAACAACAAATTAATTTGATCATTACCTGCACTGTAGTCATTGATGTTGATGAAGAATCCTTGCTCTGTGATTGTTTCATCAGATCTAAACCTCAGCCACATCTCATTGTTATTAGATGCCATGGTATAATGGGAGTTATAACCCCACACAGTATCAAGTAAAGACGAAGTATCGTTCGGGTCCAATCCGGAACCAATAGTCAAGGAGTCGTATGTATATTCTATGTACATTCTTCTGGTAACTATCCTGATACGGCTACCAATTGGAGCGGAAACAAGCCAGAGGATATCTACGTTGTTTGGATAGTTGTCCGGATAGTTTGGAGAAGTGATGTTGAGTGAGTCGCCAGTGCTAAGTGAGCAAATCTCTGTTCCTGTGACTTTCCGTTGGCCTGTAACAAATTTAATTGGTAATACCGTTAAAAGTATGCTGACGACCAAATATTTGGCGACCCTGTCCGCCAAACCTTCCCTCCCAGATGGGGCGGTGCCAGCAACAATTCATTTGAGCCTGAAAGAGTGGCTGAAAGTTTTGGGGTTGTTTATAATTTTTATACTCTGACATACATGTTTGCCCCTAATTACTTAGGCTGTAGCCACCCTAACACCCCACAACTTATTTTCTTTAGACACAGAACTGATTTAGAGGCTTTCAAGTAATAAATAAAACCCGATGCAGCAACATCACAATAAATAATCGCCCATTAAAATTTAATTACGGCACGCGCCACAAATCTTCAGGTCTCCTTTTATTCATGAAACATATAATTATTTTAAATGATAATAATACTGTGTCTTATTTTCCCAGGCTAGTCGCTTCAGTTCTTTGAACTGTCTTACGAGCAGGCCCTGGAATAACACGAAACTCTATGTAGGTTTATTACATTTAGGCATGCAAGCGTACAGTGAATGCACTCCTTGGGGAGTATTTCAGCAGAGTGCTTCAGTTAAGGCAGTTAAGAATACATTTATTATTGCAGGCAGTGGCGTAACTACGGGGAAAGTGTTTTTTTTTTCAACTTGTTGAGCAAAGTGAATTGCGATTCTTGAACAAGACATCATATTCCAAAAATGACAGTTTAGTGCACCTAATTCGTCTTGAAATATAAAAATGTGACGAAGAGCAAATGAAAATTGGCACATTTTCCTCTCTCACTTCCCTCGCTCGTACCAGATCATTTCAGTGTTTATAACTTGTTTACATTCAGACATTGAAATGATAACGCTAGTCATTACATAGGCCTAATGAACGTTTTCCCAATGTTAGAGCTACAAATGTAGCGAAAACTAAAAAAAAAATGGCATATATCTCTCGCTCGCTACGCTCCCTCGTATCAGACCATCTTGATTCATTCCGTTGCATTCAGACATCTCATATACCGCCACTTATTGCATAGGCCTAATGAATTCTTATCAACATTTGAGTGTACAAATGTTGCAAAAATTAAAAAAAAGAATATCTCGCTACCTCGCTACACTCACTACACTCAGATCATCTTGCTTCATTCCTTTGCATTCAGACATTGAATATAATAACATCTATTGCATAGGCATAAGAGACGATTTCCCATACTTTGTGCGTGTGCAAATGAAGTCATGATGACGAAATGTTTGGCAATTTTTCCTCGCTCGTTCCGCTCGCTCATACATTTCCTTATCATGCATTATCATTATTTCATATTAAGAAATTGAATTGACATACCGATATTTATTGGATGGGTATAAAGAAAGCTGTCCCAAACTCTTGGGTGTAAATTTGGATAAGAAAAATGCCATTTATTACAAAGGCCTAAAGTTTTTCCGAATAGACATATGTAGCGAAAAGTTAAAGTTGTATATTTCTCTCGCTCGCTACGCTCGCTCGTATTAGATCATCGAGCTTCATTCCTTGAAGATAACGCCATTTATTTCAAACGTACGTTGTACCACACTTTGAGGGGTGCAAATGTAGCGATGATGACGAGATGATTGGTATTTTTCCTCGCTCGCTCCGCTCGCTCGTAAACTATCTAATCATGCTACATCATTTCTTTACATTCAGAAATCGAATTGAAATAGTACTATTTATTGGATGTAGCTAAAGAACGCATTCCATTAAGTCCTGGGTGTAAATTGTTTCAAAAATGAAAAGAAAATTGCAATATTTATCTCTCATACTATTATACCAGTCTATACTTTATTTTATCTTTACATTCATGAATGAAGATGACAATTGAGAATTTCTTACAAATGCTTTGATTTTGTGGGTATCAAAAGTGATATTTTCCCTCGCTCGCTCCTCTCGCCAGTTCCTCTCGCTCGTTAAGAAAGTTACCAATCCATCGAACTCCAATGATGCTCAATCTTTGTTTTGGGACACCCCATATCATGCGGTGATATACAGAATGCAACTGTAGAAACCCTTTATTAAAGGTGGTAAAAATTCCATGTTTGATCATTGGTCATCCCCCAACACCGATCACATATCGATACCGTTGCCTATCAGGTCTGTTTCCAGATTTCGTTTATGTTATTCTGGTTCAGATGTTTGATGTAAAAAAACCACCAATTCCATGACCTGTTTTTTCTCCCTTGCACCCCCCGCCCTACCGACCTGGTGTCTTCACCTCATTGCCCTTGAAAAGCCCATGTAAGCCCTCTATTTTTCCAGATGTAATTTCTCATTTAGTTTACTCCAATACAAATGTTTAGTGCGCTGAAACGCAGATTTCCAGATATGATTTAAAAAAAATATCCCTGAACACCCTCCCCGCTCGGTTGTTTCGCTCTCTCGGTTTGACCACTTCTTGACGTTCCGGGTCTGTGCCCCCCCCCCCCCCCCCCATGGGACGACCCACGGTACGCCACTGGTTAATTGCAGGGTAGTAGGGCTAATGCTTAAATTCGAACCTACGACCCCCAGGTGAGCATCAATACCACTGCACTACGACGCTTCCACTTCATCTATTAGCGATCTAACTCACTCGAGGCGGGGATGTTCCCCGGTGTAAAGACGCTGACTTCAATCACAAATCCATGATAATTGCTTCTGAGATCCGAGATAAACCTAATCCACATCTCATTCGTAGCAGACAGTACTGGATCAGGTGTATAACGACCTGTTACGTTTCCAAGGACACTCGATGCATCGTGCGGATCAGGACCATATCCAATCGCCAAGTAGTCAACACCCTTTTCGATGTTCATGCTCCTGAAAACTGCAATAATTTGATGACCGGTTGGTCCGGAAATAAGCCAGATAATATCATCACCGTCTAGATAGTTATTCGGGTAGTTAGGCGAGGTGATGTTGCATGATTCACAGATACCAAATGAGCAACTCAATGTCCCTGGAACACAAATAAAATGATGGATTAAATTTTTTTATGCATCAAATGTGTTTATCAAATCTAAATATAAAATTTTGAAAAACATAAAGACAAAAATATCAAAGTAATTCTTATATTCTATAGATTTTTTATACCCTCCCTCATCCCTTATTTTCTTTTCTTTATTTATTTTTATTGGTTGCTATTGCTAAAGGCACTTCCTTATGAAGTATTGGCAAAATCAGTGTTCAAATACTACTATTTGGGAATTCCGACCTCATATGCGTTATCAAAAAAGCACCCATAAACTAATTTGGTTGTTTGGCTTGCAGAAATTCAAGTGTAAATTACTAATATACCGATATAATCACATTTGTTATTGCCCAGGTACTGATTTTCAATTTCCCTAATACCAATTTCCTGCTGTTCATCTTATTAACCTTATTCTATGTATCACAATGTATTGACCACATATAAGGTATTTGCCATGTGGTTAGGCGCCTTATCTAACTGCATACGCACATAATAACGCAGACTAGATTGCAGACTATGCGTCATTCTCTGTTCCCCGGTCTCGATAAAGTGAGAAGCAGGAATTAGCTGTGTATACGTCGCTCTTCACGCAGAATTACCGTAAATTACCTCATTCATTACCTCATTCATTCTGGTGTACATCACACCTAGACTAAAATCAATTCGTACATAAACATGTCGATAACATAGCTTCAAACGTCCTATATATGTTTACTAATGCTATGATTAGATAAATTCAATTTTACCTGCACCAAAGTCACCAACTTCGATCCAGAATCCACGTCGTGTTACAGACTCATCAGACGTAAACCTCACCCACATCTCACCATTGCTGGATACAAAGTCAGGAATATATGGGTGCTGCAGAGATGCCATGATAGAGGACGTGTCGTTTGGATCAAGACCCGTGCCAATCGTCAAGAAATCGTATTCACTTTCAATGTCCACCCTCCAGACATGTACAATGATACGATGGCCTGCCGGACCATAGACGAGCCAGAGTATATCAGTATTATCTGGATAGTTGTTTGGGTAGTTTGGTGAAGTGATGTTGCATGATTCTCCGATACTAAGCGAGTAACTTTCTTTCCTCCTGACCTTTTGTCGATCTGAAAAAAAGATATGATTGAAAAGGTAAATGTGTCAGATGACATATACGTGCCTTTACGGTTGTTCGTATCAAGGAGCGTGCTGGGATATCTTCTAGTACACACCCGGAGTGCGCACTGTTTACACTGCGCAAAATCACTTCCGTACTAGAAAACTGCCAGTCATGCTCTCTGATATTAACAACCTTAAAAGTACGTATTGTCGATTCTATTCATGCCATGTAAAATCCAAGACAGGCGATGTATCATTTTGATCAAGACCAGTACCAAAAGTCAAGAAATCGTATTCTCTTTCAACGTCCATGCTCCAGGTATGTACAACGATACAATGGCCTGCGGGACCAGAGAGGACCCGGAGTATAACTTTCTTTCCTGATCACCTTTTCACGATCGGAAATGTTTAATCAAATGTAATATCTTAATGAGATCTTTAAAATCTTTAAGCTTTCACTACTGGCTTTAAATTTTTGCTTACGATTGCCAACAAATGTAGCTTTGTTTTTAGCTGAATTTATTGTTTCATTTATTCAAACTTGTGTATTTATCAACATGATACGTTATCTATGTATTCCCGATTTGTATTATTTGTTGGGATTGCTATTTGTCATTTGCTGCTTTCTTTTTATCATAATATCTGCTTGTCAAACAAAGGAAAAAGGTGGAGTAAAATTAATTAAATACGTACTTCAGCTTTCGATCGTAGATCAGCCTTCCCAAGGCTTAGTAATTTCATTTGTTTTGTTCATTTATTAAATTGCGTATCTTGTTTTCTTTTTATCGAAATCATCTCTTACTCAAGTATTCATTAATAAAATAATCATAATTTCATATCTTTAATTCTTTTCTTTTATTTATTGAAGCTTTTGGATAATATCTTGTGCCTATATGCATTCTCTTAGTAACAATATATGCAGACCGTAACATCACAGCGGAGTAGAGAACATCCATTCACGGACCCCACGGAAGACCAGCTCCCCTTAATGGGCGAGTTGAATTTGGGTTATCCGCCGTATTTTAAATTGTATATGTTTTTTAATACGGCAATGAATTCAATCATTCAGGACTGCGCTATATAGATGATCTAATTATTATTATTATTATCATTATTATTGTTATTATTATTATTATAATTCTTGTCTATTTTTTCTTCTGAAGTCAAAAAGAGCTTGAGCTTTCGATCCTAGCAGAATCTTAATGATAAGCAAAATGATTAAGATTAAGATTAAGATTCTGCTAAGATCGAAAGCTCAAGCTCTTTTTGACTTCATTTTACTCCACAGCTCTCCATTATTGGATAAGAAGTTTCAGCAGTTCTCTTTATTTATTTTTTTCTTCTGTCAGGTTGTCGATAATTGGCCTCTCGGATGCTAACTACAGCATAACCCTTTCAGGACGATTGAACACGTTTTGTGTTTTGGTTGAATAACTTTTGATGTAGTGCTCTTACAATTTACCAGATGCATGGGCAGAAGGAGGAAGAAAATGAACACTCAATCTGACCATTTTTATTCTGCCACCATTTTGTCGCTGGACGTGGAGAATTTTTTTAAATGACAATAATCACTAAAGTGGTCATAAATCCTTAAATTGGCAATGCAGACATCATTTGAAAATCACTACTTCCTATGCAAATTGGCAACTTCTAACTTTTAACACGCTGTTTTGACGAAAAAGATTCAATATTGTACAATAGCATTTAATTGGAACGTTCTAAAAAGACAATTGAAAATTTTAGAGTTGCCAATTTAAGAAAACAATACCGATTGAATTCAATTGTTGTAAAATAATTCTTGTCCTGAATGCGTTAAATCCTTTGACTCACCAGAACCAGTCATGTTACCGGTGGAAGATACGCTGATTTCAATCCAGAATCCGTCATCATTGTTTATGTAGTTAGAGGTAAACCTAACCCACATTTCACTACTATCTGATAACACTGGATGGGGTATATAAAAGCCCGTTAGACTGGCCAGGAGAGATGAGGAATCGTCTGGGTCAATGCCGGAACCAATGTATATATAGTTGGCATGTTTCTCAATGCTCATGTTCCTAATGACTGCCCTGACTTGACTGACAGAAGGGCCAGATATTCTCCAGATGATATCTGCCCGATCTAGAGAGCTGCTCGGAAAGTTAGGTGAAGTGATGTTGCAGGATTCACCGACACCAAATGAGCAATTGAATGATCTGACGTACGGTTCTGTCAACAAAGAAAGGAAAAATAGAAAGATGTAATATGTTTAAATGTTGATACGTTTCAAAATCACCACGATGTTTTGTAAGCTCCTTACAACAAGAATGAATGCATGTGATACACACCGAAACGGTGAGGGTTTTTTTTAGCTTTAATGATAATTTTAGACCTAATTCACTGATCCTGACTGCAAGTTAAACTTTCATGGGCATAATTTCACATCCCTTAGCTTGAACAAATTCGCCGATATGCAGTATTTAAGAGAGGTGTAGATTTTGTCATTAACTTCCTGCATAATATTTAGTCATCAACTGGATAAGAGTTCATGATTATGGAGAAAATTGTGAGCAAACTTTGTCATATTAATTTGTAGACTCTGCTTTGCACTAGATTCAATGTAGATGTGCTCCTAGATCCATCAAAGATGCAAGATTTACCGTACTTTGATTGCAAAATATTAAGGAATCGACTTTAGTAATATGACTGTTTAATTACATTTTTGATAATTTGTTTTCGAAAATTGGAGGCATATCCAAATCGTAAGACCCGTGTGTTTCAGCGAACGGAAGCAAATCTGTCGATCTTTTGGCGATATTTCCACTATTTTTTCTTCAAATCTTATGAAAATTATCAATTAAGGGAAATAAATGTCCTTCTTCACGATGGTGATATTAGGTTCCTAATATCTCATCAATTTTTGGAAGATAGATATGATGTTCGAATTAATATGATGCGCGAATTAACATGACAGGACCGTAGACTCAGAAAGTAAACACAATATTGAGCTTTATATTATTGCGCTTCCTACGGCCTATAACATAAAGAGATACGATTGATTTTGCAACTGATCGTATCTCTTTGGAATACATTCTGCCATAGAGTTACGATTAATATTTATCGTAAGTTTAATCGAATTTTTTTTATGTTACAGGCTCCTAAGCTTGTAACTCGGGCTGTGTAATCCCTACCTTAAGAATGAATGCAACAAAAGGGGGTTTTAACAGTATTCCTTCATCCTACTACATTATGATAAACATACCTGGTGTGACCTCAATATTGATGAAGAAGAACCACAGGCCAGAGATTAACCTACTTGAAGTAAACCTTAGCCACATCTCATTACTGCTAGACTCCACATAAGAATACTGTCCATTTGACAAACTAGCCAGTACGGATGACGTATCGTTTGGATCCAGCCCAGAGCCAATTAGAAAAATTGTATTTTCATTGTCTCCAAACCTGTCTCCAAACCAAATGTGTACATGAGTCTGGATTTGGTACTGAGCTGGTCCAGAAACGAGCCATAGTACATCTGTAATGTTTGCATAATTGTGCTTGTTTTGCAAATGGTAATCATGAATGAAGCAGGATGAAAACGTTGGAAATGAACAGATCACTGTTTGGTTCTCTGGATCATGTAGATCTGAAAAATGAGAGATAAATTTTGTAGTAATTATTTGCCTGATTGATTGATTGATTGATTGAATTTATTTTCGTATTAAAAAAACATATACAATTTAAAATTGTATATGTTTTTTTTCGAAAGGGTAACGCCATTAATGATTGAAACACCTTTGTCCTTGGAGGCCCTACAACAAAATAAACAATATGGCCCGTATTCTGATGTCAGGTTTAACTTAAACTAGAGTTTAGATATGTGGTTTAAGTATGGGAAGCCAAAAGAGGCTTGAATCTATAACAGTCGATGTTTAAAGCCCAAGTACAGTTTTGGTAAAAGCAAATATTTTCATCACCAGATTTCTCTTCAAATCTATTTGAAATGAATTATAGTATCATAAACATATTACACAAAAGATTGTGCGAAAAATGAATGAGTTTTGGAAAAGCTATAACCTTAAATGTGCATTTTTTTATAGCGTGGTGCTTCACCACGCTATTTCAATATTTTCTTTCTTGATAAAGGACAAATTCCCATGCTCAGAATTGGATGAAAATTTAAGAATTTAATTGTTGTGTATATCTCTATATCTTTCTATTCTCAAATCTTGGAACTAACTTTGTATATGCTCGATAACGAGCAAAATAATGCTATAACCAAGAGAGGGCGCTAAATATGATTTAACGGTCAAATTCAAATTAACAAAAGAATCAGTTCGTGAGAAAATATGCTATGGTCTAAAAATGTGTATAAGAATTACATGTCATGATAAATATCCCCAACATTGACATGTTTTCATCTTTACCAAAACTGTACTTGGGCTTTAATTTACCAGCACATTTGGCCCTCATAGTATTTAAAACTGTCTCGGAATAAAAACTTCAATAGTTTTATACATTATTAGTGCATGGAAAAAGAGAGCAGTTAATAAAAGAATTATACATTGTAAATAAAGTTTTGGCACTTTGGGCGACCCATACTTAACCACAGATTTAGACTAGGGTTAACTTAAACCTCGCTATCGGAATGGGGCCATACAATATTGCCATTTTAATTACACAGAACATGATATTACTAATAATGGTGGATTAAAAACCAGGGGGGTGTTTCATCAAGATTTGTCGCAGAGACAATTAGTCAGCGCGGACAAATTCCTTGATTGTGAAAAACGCCATCGCTTACAGTTGCTATGGGAACTTTCGGAAAGTGACTCCTTGTCGCTGCGACAAATCTTGATGAAATACCCCAAGGAGTTGTTGTTTGTTATGTCATTGGGGCATTATTCCACAAATAAAATGCCTGAAATGAGAATGAATGTAGTTTAAAACAGAGTTATAGCCCAAAGCCGGCGATTTGCAAAACGAGTTTTGTGTGCAAAAATAACAGAAATCTATGTGAAAAGTCACACTCATTTTTTTTCGTATTGCGTGTTACAACCTTTTTTCCGCTGGCGCAACTGTTTCATATAAATATTATTGCTACCTGATAAGAAGGACAATCACCATCCTTTTCGTATTTTTAAACTTAATAGGTCTATTCAACATCAGTGAATGTATATCATTCTAGCAATAGTATACAATTGGTAAATCATGACCTTTCAATTTATCCGCGTTTTCGGAAAGTTTCAAGAAGGTAGAGTTGCACCCCTAAATCATCTACAGTCAAACCTATCTACAGAGGTCACCCCAAGGGAAACAGAAAAAGTGGTCACTGTAGACAGGTGGCCTCTATCGACAGGTCCTATAACATGCATTTTCACCTGAAGGGAATCAATCTAAGTGGCCACTATACTGTAGAGAGGTGGTCACTATAATAGACAGTGGCCACTATAGACAGGTTTGACTGCAGTTACAATTTAATTTAAAAAATGGTCTTCTATAGAGTTCTGTAGAATTATCATGTACTTGAATTGCCATTGGATGCCAAATTAATTGTTGATATGTATAGGGACATCTTTGTGGGGTTTTTTTTTGGCAAAGCTATACCCTTTGACAATTGTCATTTCATGAACACACAGACGATCTGATCGCGACTTCACCGGCTTTTGCCCTGTAAACATATAATGTAGTACGAGTCGGATATGACAATCGGAGTGTTTTCCCGTTATTTTAGATTCCGATATATTGTTGGTATGGTATGGTATGGTATGGTACTTTATTCCCAATCATTAAAAAGACATATAATATACAACATAATACGACATAAGAATACATTTGACAAATTTACATGTGAACAAAAAATAACTTGCAATTAATAAGATTGGCTGGATTGCCCTTTCAGAAGAATTAAAAATAATACTTCTGTTCTTCAAAGGAGTCCAGATATACAAAATAAATAACTATAGTAAATAAATAACTATGGTAAATAAATAACTATGGTAAATAAATAACTATGGTGTTTGATACGACTAGAAAAGGCATCTGGTATATATTTGGTAGTTCACTTGGGATAGTCGTGGTGTAGCGGTTCTGTATCTTGCCTTTCAACTATAGGATCGGCTATTTTAATCCCAACCCATATGACGTTTATTTCCTTGCGCAAGAAATGTACCCACAATGTGCTTCACTCAATCTACATGAGTTGAATGGGTACCGGTAGTAAGAAATCTTTTCAATGCAGTGAGCGCCATATGGTAGCCTAGCTATAGCCTGGTAATAATGCACAGATCACTTAGAAACGCTTCGTATCAAGCGCTAGATATTGTGTATATATATCTCACTATCATTCTTATAATTGTTATCAGTATTATTATTGCTCATCGAACAAGCTCGACTTGTGTATAACTCACCTATCTCAGTAACTGTAGTTAAGGACTCGCTGATATCCATCGTTTGAAGAGGATCGAGCGTCACAAATGATTCAACTACAGTTCAACAAAAAAGTGTTATAAATGTGAATAATGGTCTATTAAATAGTGGGATTAAAATGTGATAATGCGGGATGAATGATAATCAATTAACAAAATAATATCTCTGGTATAGTATTTTGAATTTATATACATGTATATTCATATACATAATCAATACAAAATAACATGACAAGTGAAAAATTAAAGGAGGCAAGTACCCTGGAAGCATAGCCTGTGTTGGGATTGCCTTACAAACAAACAAAGTGAAACAAATACAGTAGGAGGTAACATACAGGAACCGCAGAAATGAGGAATAGAAGCTGCACTCCCGCACATACACACAGACACACACACAAACACATTTAGTTTACTCCAATACAAATGTTTAGTGCGCAGAAACGCCGATTTCCAGATATGATTAAAAAAAATATCCCCGAACACCCTCCCCGCTCGGTTGCTTCACCCTTTCGGTTTGACCCCTTCTTGACGTTCCGGGTCTGTGCCCCCCCCCCCCCCCCCCCCCCCCCCCCCCCCCCCCCCCCCCCCCC
>BQKZ01004033.1:45516-56074 GCA_036244855.1 Temnopleurus reevesii
TCTCCGTTTTCTTTCTTGTGCTTTTCTTTAATCGGGGTTCAAGTTCCATTTTCATTCTCAAATATTATAGATATTTGATACATTATGTACGTGGTACATTGCAATTAACACTGATATCCAATGCCCGATTGTACAAACTGGTCTTAGCTATCTTTTTCTCGCTAAGACGTCTGAATTTTTTTTGTGCCACGCTCCTAACATAGAAGTATTAACGTTTGTGTCTATGGAATTTATTCATTTGAACGTCATTGACATGTACAGCCAACATTTTGTTCTGATTGGAATTTGGAATTTGGAATTTATTCATTTGAACGTCATTGACATGTACAGCCAACATTTTGTTCTGATTACATTTTTTTCATATGTTAAGAGGGTTGCACAGTAAGTTAAGACGGCTTAACAAGAAGCATAAACAGGGAACACACTTCGTGCACTTGGCCCAAGGCGTGTGTCCTGAATTGCACTTGAAACGGGATGAGGGATGAGTTTTCTGATGAGAATAATGATAATAATAATATTTCGGATTTATATAGCGCCTTTTCGGTCAATATTGACTGGTCAAAGCGCTTCCGATATTATTACCCGGTCACTGGATGGCAATTCAAGCCTTAGCATCTAGGCAGCCAAATAGGCGCTCACATCATATCGGATAATGTGCTGCTGTGTCCTACCGGTCCCCAATCACACCTGGGTAGAGTGCAGCTTTGTGAATAAATTTCTTGCTGAAGTAAATTAACGCCCTGGATGGAACTCGAACCTGCGACCCTCTGGTTGAAAGGCGAGAGTCATGACCACTACACCACGGCGCCTCAACAAAATTATACATAAGTTTTCGCCAGCGGGCTGACAATTTGAAACTAGGTCCCCATATAGTCATTAAATGAAACAACCTTTATTTTATCTATTTTTATGTCCTTACTTTAAAAAAATTTCAGCATTGTTTTCTTTTTAAAAAAATCGGCTGTCAGATTCTAAATGCTACCTATACATAAACTAAGCTGTGAAAATATTTGGTTTTAAAATCAACAATAAGTGCTTTAAAAAGGTAAAATCGAAAAGATCACCTACATTGGCACAATGTGCAGTAATAAAGCGACTGTGAACGCTTTATTCAATTTTCATAGATAAATTGATAGTGCATGTAGAACTTCCTTCTTTTTGCATTGTTTAATAATGATAATGATATTATATATTATTTCTATAGCGCTAAAACAGAGAGTGCTTTACAATTTAACAGAATAAAACAAATATTGTTTGTTGTTTTTCATTAACCTGAATGTAATAACTTAGGTCAGGCGACTTAATTTGAAACTTCTTAAAAATGAAATCTTAATGTGTGGCAATATCTTTAATCAGGGGCCTCGTCTCCCTATGCCCCCCCCCCCCCCCCATTGGATACGTGCCTGATATATATTTCTTATATAAGTGGCAGGAAGCGAGAGTAATACATAATATTACTCGCCTTTTTGGAGTGGGAACAAAAATTAAAACTGTCACCAGGAATAAAGATGAACAAAAGG
Organism: Temnopleurus reevesii; assembly: GCA_036244855.1. Taxonomy (NCBI): domain Eukaryota; kingdom Metazoa; phylum Echinodermata; class Echinoidea; order Temnopleuroida; family Temnopleuridae; genus Temnopleurus; species Temnopleurus reevesii. Next base: position 47,037 of record BQKZ01004033.1, read on the forward strand.
CATGCCAGAATAAGGAACTCCAACTACATTAATATTTGAGAAGCTCTCTAAAAATGCCAAAATAAATTCTATTATCTGCCAAAGGTATATCATGACAACGAGGTATCAGATTATTTCCGCCCAGGCTTCTTTTACACATATCCATGCCAGGTGAACCTGTACCTATTATCATGATCATCATTATTATGAAGAAACTTTATTTTTATTAGATTGATATCAATAAGGGATGTGTGAAGAATACATTTTATTCTGTAAAGTCTTAAAATAGACGGTCAAGGGTTTACCCAACACTGGCTACTCAACTATTGGCAATTTGTTCAACTTTTCCGGACTTTTGGCTCATTATTTTTGTTATCATTATTTATGACATCTTATTGTTTCATTACTAGTAATATTATGATAATCATTATTATCATTATTGTTATTATAATTAGTAGTAGTAGTAGTATTCTGTAAAGTCTTGAAATACCGTAGATGGTCAAAAGTTGGCCTAAAACTGGCAACATGAATCTTGGCAATCTGTTCGATTGTTTGGGACTTTTTGTTCATTATTTTGTTATCATTGTTTTGATTTACTCATATTATCTAGATATTTATTTATTCATTCATTATTTATTTGACATTTCATTGTTTCATTACTGGTAATATCTTAATAATCGTTATTACTATTATTATCATTATCATTATTATTATTATCATCATCATCATTATCATCATTATCATCAATCGTCATCGTCATTTCCTTGGCATTTTCAATATTGAAAGGAACAAAATATATAGCACAATATGCATGTCAGTAAAAATTGATTGGGTTTAAAAAAAAAACGAGAGTACACAGAAACTGACGTTTTCAATGATTAGTATTGTGTAGAGCACTACGTGGTAGGCTGGTTTATTTAAGAGATACTAAGAGATTCAAATGTATGTACTTATCAAATTTATGAAATTATCATGCCCCCAAAGGGCTCTGTGAGAAGAATGACCACACACCACAACATCACAGCGCGGTGTAGTATATCCATATAGATACTGCGCTATATTAATTATCAAATTATCATTATTATTATGAAAAAACAGGCATATTTTTGTTATTCTTATTTTGCATTGTGTTGCCAATTGTTTATTTAAAATGTTATATTTTCATTTTTGCTCATTGTATCTTTGTATTGTATCTGTTTAGGACGGAAAATAAAATAAATCAATCAATGCTAATTTTCATCAGATCCTTGATGGTCCTCCGCCTACCCACTTTGTTTTACTTAGTTTGATTTTTTCCATTTTTTTTTTTTTTTACTTTTTACTTTTGTATAGTTTCTTTGGCCATTCTTCTCGCAATGTATGCACAGTGTATACGGATTGAAAGTACAATGGGTGACTTCAAGTACGGTTTTCGGTGTTGTTGGTGGTGTTGAGAGAGCAGATCGGCCCGTGAACCGAGCTCCAACACCGGTGGTCGGTTCACGGAAGCGATACGATAGCCGTATCGATCGCTCAACACTAGCCTCAACACCGATGACGTCATGTGCGTTCCCACAAAGTCTCACGAAAAGCTTGACGATGAAATAGGGGTTGGTGTTGGAGAATGGGGAAATTGCACGTAAATCGTCAACACCGACTGTGATCCTCGGTTCAGCAGACGACATTCAACACCAGCAATCAACACGAACGACCGGAAATACGTCAGAATCTTGCGAGGTCAACCCAACACCGACAGACTTCAAGTTTGGTGTTAAGGCTGGTGTTGATGTTGTTGCAACACCAACACCAGGGTTCAACACATACTTGAAGTCACCCAATGGGACCATCTAAACAGTTGAGTTAAACGTTTTCTCATCAGCGAAAGCGTAGGGGTACTGCTATCACGCTTTAAAAGGTTCATTTACTGAAATATATACCCATTATATTCCTTTTGTAATACACAAAGATTGTTTTGACAACCTGGAAGCTTGTCCGAGGCTTGCCCGACCTAGCTTCACATGTAAAGCTCCGGTCACATAGGACCCTAAAAGCAACACGATTCACCCCGACTCTTTGTTCTGAGGCAGTTAACTGTGAATTAACAAAGAGTCCGCGTGAATCGTGTTGCTTCCGGGGTCTTATGTGAAGAGGGCTTAATGCTGGATGCCCAGTTTTAAAGCACAATAGACTACTTTCGTAAGGTATTCAGATGCATTCACGTTTACCCCAAGACAAACTATTCCTTCAGCTATCAAGATAATGAGAGTGCAATAGTCACTGAATAGTCAGAATGCTACTTGCATACATTAACGTCACGTAGTTTAGCGTTTAACGTAGTTACGTGATATTCCATAGACCGGTTGATAACAATAAGACTACAATAATTAGAATCCAGTTTGCATATATTACTTGCTGCTATGTCGGGCAAGCATCGGGTAAGCTTTCTGGTTGTCAAGATTAACATTTGTGTTAGAGGTATACATACAATTTGCATCTATTAGTAAACCCGCCTATTGGTAAAGAAGCATGCATAAACTTGAATATATTACGGTGGTGGCGTATTTCGGACCGTTTGACATCTGACGAGGTATTGCGATCAAAGAGGCGAGACAAGATCAAGATGTCTTCTCTTCGGCGGAAGGATAATATCGTCATCATCTTCCTCCTCGTCATCATCATCTACCAATCCATCCTCCTTATCGATCACAGCATCGAGGATCACGGTAAGGAAATTAAAATCTTACCGTTAGATTTCACATGTATTTCCTGCAATTTTTGCAATGTATTCTCATGGTTTTTTTTTTTAAACGTAGTCGAAATGTGGGCACTTACCAATCAATGAAAAGTATCGCTAGCCTGATAATGAACAATCGCCTTTATTGTCAAATGAATATGAGCAAACACAGGGAGGGGGTTTTGGTAGACTGAGATAACCTTTGTGAAAATATGTTTCAGAATTAAACTATCCCCCCCCCCCCCCCCTTCTTGGCATCATTGGCGAGGATGTTGACGGAATGTGATGATTTGTTATTATTTTTGCTTGATTGATTGCAGGACAATCTTTTCTTTGTGTATTTTCCTTTTGGGTTTGTTTTTGTTTGGTTTTGTGCGGTAATTTTAAATATTAATTGCATAAGATCAGCCCCATATAAGGGGATCCTCATCCCCGTAGATAATCCAGTAGGATTGATAAACGCCCCTAAACCTCAACAACAACAACCTGTGGCCATTTAATAAAAAATTAGTCAGTGCGACAAAAGCGGATTTTCCGACAGTTACTATAACAACAGTCAGTGGCCGTGGTTTTAAGCCAATCACAACCAAGGATTTTACTGGATTTGTCTCCGTTGACCAATTTGTTGATGACAAAGTTTCATGAAATGGCCTCCAGGTCTGCTACCTTACTATTACTATACAAATGTCTTGGTTCATTGTATTTGTATTGTATATTTTATTGATGTAAGTGTTCGTTTTATTTTTATTCAGAGTAAAACTAAACCATTAGAACCAAAATCATTGAAATTGTCAAAGCTATCATCTTTTTGCTAAGACGTCTTAACTTCTTGTAACATCGTCGTAACATAAATATATCAACGTTTATGTCTGTTTTAAAAGGTTGGCACAAAGGTTAAACCGCCTTAGCAATTAAGTAGAGGACAGCTAAGACAATTTCGTGCAATTAGTCCCTCTGGACCCTTTTGCATAAAAAGTTACGTTTAAACGCAAGTCAAAAAATCTAACGCTACTCCATTTTCAACCAATCAGGAGCGCGAATGTAGGACTTGCGTTTAAACGCAACTTTTTATGCAGTAGGGCCAAGATCCTTTTAATTTTCAAGAATAATCCTGTTCCTTATCAGGCTTGAAATTTAGTTTGATTTTCATGTCCGCCAGCGTCCATTACAGGCGTATTTAGAATGTAAAAAAAATTCCACAGGACGACCTCGTTAAAAAAAACTGGTAAAAGCACTTGAGTACCTTCTTTATACAAAATATCTTGGTAATGACTTTCCTAAAAACATTTTTTCTATTGGCTGCTTGAAAGCCAACTAAAAATCATAAGTGTATGCCCCCACTAGAGAGAAAAATATGACGATTAAGATACAGTCTCCAAGAGTTTTGGCACCAAAAGAGACATTTTCCCCACCCCCTTCTGCCTACCAAGTGGCATCGGCATGCCCAACTCTCCTCCGAATGATGGGCATGTTATAATTGATAGTTTGATAATTGATAACTCAGAGACACGAAAAAAGAATGTCTATTGGGGTGTTGCTCAATATCAACTGCAAATCAACTGCAACTTTGTAACGGCTTTATAGTGCGAGCATTTAACAAGACGCGCATGAAACAATGATTTTGATTGACGCATTCCGATCAACTGCAACTTGCGATCAATTGCAACTTTTGAACAACAGAAAATGTATATGGCCAATATATATTGGCGTCACTTTTTTTCACACACATCTTATAGCCAGACAACTTGTCATACTTGAATCTCCAGGGCACCCAACAAGTTGTCGATACATTCATTTTTCCCAACGTTTTTAGAAAAGATTTTAACTGGAAATCTATAAACAATGATAATAACAATAATCGTAATAATGAGTTTTAAGAAAGTGCCTGTGTTATAAGGTATGCTATCTTTTCTACACAATTCTTCTTATGTGGATAATTTTTGTTTTTATCAGCTGGGTGTCTGGACTCACGGCCTCAAGGCCTGTCACCATTGCTAGGCCTCGGGGATGATGAGGCGGATGACATCGGGGAGGATGTGGTGCTCGCAGACGTTCACCTCGTGGCCGGTCACCACATCTTACGTAGGAGTAATGACGACCCAGCTAGCCCCACCGCTGCAACGCTCATTGAAGGCGAAGGCGAGAAGCAAAGTCTAAACGAGTCGGTGGTTGAATTCGTAGGCGATGACGGTGGAAGCGAAGATGGTGGCGACAGTGATGACAAAGGAGTCGGAGGGGACGGCCGTGTTGTCAATGAAGAGGGTACACATCAGGTAAACTTGATATCCATTGATTTGTCATGTTTCAATTGTAACCTAAAATTTTAACAGAGGGGATTCCACAAGGTCAGTGACGGAATTAAATGCCAATAGGAGTTAGATTTTGTCTATTATATGGCTCAGAGATCGGAAGCGCACTCTGAGCAGTCATGAGGCGCTTATGCAATAAATTAATAAAATAAATTATAAAATAAATATTATTTTTATCATTATCATTATTATTATCATTATTAATATAATCGCGTCCTTTTAATCATTATCCATATTGCCTCGGCATCAGTCAGAGAAAATTCCTTTTAATCAACGATTTCATTGGATAGTCGGTGCTGACTTAACTGTCGTTGTGATAAACTTCATGAAACACCCTCTTGGGGGAAATTCATCTTTTCCCTCTTTTGATCGTGTCTAGATAAGCAGACTGGAAAAGATGAACTTTGACCCCGAGCTGGACAAAATCAAGAAGAAGATGATAGCCAGACGGGATCACTTACGTCATGAATGCGATCGACTGGGCATGCACAAACTTGATCTGGACGATCCCATTGATTGGCATGACGTCATCGCTCACAAAGGAAACCTCGACACTTTGTTCTGGAATGATGAATTTGGTTTCGTCTCGTCGGCCATCTTCAAGGTAAACTTTCTATTCTGAGGAGCTGGTGATGATGGTGATGATGGTGATGATGGTGGTGATGATGATGATGGTGATAATGGTGATGATAATGATGATGATGATGTTGGTGATGATGGTGGTGATGATGGTGATGATGATGATGATGATGATGATGGTGATGATTATGGTGATGTTGATGATGATGGTGATGATGATCTTGATGATGATGGTGATGATGATGGTGATAGTGATGATGACGATGCTGATGATGATTATGAAGATGATGATGCTGATTATGATGGTGACGATGATAATAATGATGGTGATGATGATGAAGATGGTGATGATGGTGATGGCGATGATGAAGATGGTGATGATGGTGATGATGGTGATGAGGATGATGATGATGATGATGATGGTGATTGTGATGATGATGATGATAATGGTGATGATAATGATGATGATGACGATGGTGATGATGATAATGATGATGATGGTGATAGTGATGATGATGGTGATTATGATAATGGTGATGATGATGATGATGATGATGATGATGATGATGATGATGATGGGATGATGACGATGTTGATGGTGATGATGTTGATGATGATGATGGTGACGATGATGATGATGATGATAATGATGATGGTAATGATGATTTATAGTCTGATGAAGGCTAGCAGTATACAGCAGCCGAAACGTCACTATACTAACGTTCTACGTTTGCACATTGCGAGACAACTGATCAACTCTCTTCAATCAATGATGATGATGTTGATAAAGATAATGATAGTGATGATGGCGATGATGGTGGTGATGATGACGATGATGATGATGATGATGATGATGTTGATAAAGATGATGATTGTGATGATGGTGGTGATGGTGATGATGATAATGATGATGGTTATGGTGATGATGGTGATGATGATGATGATGATGATGACGGCGATGATAATGGCGATGTATGTATGTTACATTCGTGGCAATAGGCGGATTTACTAATAGATGCAAATTTTATGCATTCTTTCAAAGGTTGTTCTTGACGATCCGCAAACATGGCCGAAGCATGCCCTACATAGCAACAAATAATATATGCAAACAAGATCCCAGGTATTGTGGTTCAATTGTTACTAATCGGTTTAAGGAATACAACGTAACCACGGTTATTGACAAGAAACCTGCATAAATTTGAATCTATTTGTAAACCGGGCCTAATAGTTAGTTGAAAATATTTGAAGTTACGCAACGGTTATTTTGATCATTCCCTGGCTCCGATTTTTTTATTGCGGTTATAATCTCATGTGACTATATTTTGCTTATTTTCAGTGCGGCTGGTCAAACTGGATGAACTTTTTGGAGGAACTTGCCAGCGAAGAATCAACGCGAAAGCATCCACCCAAGCAACACTATATTGCCCACAAACCTAAAGAGCCATNATGTTAAGATTTTAAACTGTGTAATAACTTTTAATGATTTTTTGTGTGTTTTCATGTTTTTCATTGTGTATAATTTTGATCTTACATTCATTATTAGGCTTATTGTTTACATTTTATACCTGTTCGTTTTTTTAGATGCACGGACTTGTTGAAAAGCAGTCTTTTGACTGATTGTAAGTTTTACCGTGAATAAATAAATACAATACATACATACATACATACATACATACATACATTCGTGGCATTCCAAGTATTGTAGTTTAACTGTTGTCAGCAGGTTTAGGGAATACCACGAAACTACATTTGTGAGCATGATAAGTGCATAAATTTGAATCTATTAGTAAACCAGCCTATCGCATAGTGCTCTACACAATACTAATAATTGAAAATGTCAGTTTTTGTGTACTCCCCTTTTTGAAAACCCCATCAATAGGCGGGTTTACTAATAGATGCAAATTGTATGCATACCTTTAACACAAAGGTTGTTCTTGACGACACAAACGCTTGCCCAAGGCTTAGTCCAGGCTTGCCCGACATAGCAACAAGTAATGTATGCAAACACGATCCCAGGTATTGTGGTTCAATTGTTACCAATCGGTTTAAGGAATACAACGTAACCACGGTCATTGGCAAGAAACGTGCATAAATTTTAATCTATTTATAAACCAGCCTATTCAATAGCTAGTTGGAAATATTTGAAGTCACGCAACGGGTATTTTGATCATTCCCTGGCTCCGAATTTTTTATTGCGGTTATAATCTCATGTGACTGTACTTTGCTTATTTTTAGTGCGGCTGGTCAAACTGGATGAACTTTTTGGAGGAACTTGCCAAAGAAGAATCGACGCGAAAGCATTTACCCAACAAGCACTATATCGCTCACAAACCTAAAGAGCCATTTTCAAGACTGCGTAAGTCTCGTGCTGAGGGAATCAAGTATCGACTAAAAAATTATCTGAAAATCGTCACCGTTCGCCACCCGCTGATTCGTCTTCTATCTGGATACCGCGATAAGTTTCTCGAGAACACGGATAAGTACCGAAAGGATGTTCCGAAGGCGATTATCCAAGCGCGCACTCCGGACAAGGCGCGGGCGCTCGACGCGGAATCGAAACGAGAACCGAAGCGCGTAACCTTTACTGAATTTGTTGATTTCGTGACCAACAGGAAATACGAAGCAGTGTCTAACGATGACCCGCATTGGACCCCGCAGTACATACGCAGCCGACCTTGCCAGCACGACTACGATATCATCGCTAAATTAGAATCGTCTGATGATGACATGCGCTTCTTTAAGCGCGCAGTCGGCATAGGTGACGAAGTATCGTATAGAGAAGAATATACAAGTCGGCACGAGGTGACGAATAACAATGACTTGATCGTATCGTATTACGAATTGCTCAGTAACGAGCAATTCCAAAGAGTATGTAGTTTGTATAAACCAGATTTTGAATTGTTCGGATATTATCGACCAAGAAATTTGAGCGATATCACAAGGATTTTTGATGATTTCTTTTAAGCATGGGTGTCAAATTTTCAATCATCCACGATAAGAATTAATAGAAGTCGTTGTACGATTCAACACGACTCTTTGTTAATTCACAGTTAACTGCCTCAGAACAACGAGTCGTGTTGAATCGTGTTGCTTCCGGGGGGCCCTATGGGACCAGGGCTTAAACTTGATTAAAACTTGGTTACTCAACGCCCTGGAATATAAATAGTAATATGTTGAAATGAAAAGCTTAAAGGTAGAATACTTCTTTTGCAGCCTAAAATTTGAATTTCCAAGATTGTTGTGTTATGTTGAAGAGTACTGAATGTTAGAACTTATCACCAATCAATTAAGCACAAAGATTGATCATGATAGGCGCATTTATAGTTATTTCAATAATAATTCTTCTATTCGGGCACCGAACTAATTCACCGTACGTTCAAAATTCAAAACAGCCGTTACCCCTCGTTGACCAATAGCGCAAGCGTCTCTCTCAGTGCGTATTCCGCATGGTGTGTGTG
>BQKZ01004034.1:0-15689 GCA_036244855.1 Temnopleurus reevesii
TGTACTGAATATCACAAGTTTTTAGACCATCATTATTCAAGCTTCATGTTTCATGTTAAGAAATGTGTTAAATTATGACAGAAATTTGATAATAGACACAGAATATGAGTGTCAAAACGCAAAAGAATTCCCCACTCTGCCATTTTTAGTTTACAATAATGCCACAAATCAATACAGTTCATTTAATAATAATATCAGCCTGCCACAACCAACAATTTTTTTCTCACTCCAACAGCGTTAGAAGCTTTTCATCTGATTCCCTGTCACACGATACTACTCACTGTGAGCAGAAGGGACAAAGTAAACAACTTCCATTCAAGCATACACAGAAAAGAAACTTCCTTCCCTCTGAGAAGAAATGTCAAACAGGTGTTGCACAGGGAATCTATTTTTTTTTGTGTTCATGGAGATATTGTGAAGGCCTGAATGAAGTTGTTTATTTTGTCTAAATCGTTTTGTCCCTTTTGCTCACAGTGACCGATAAGCAATGTTAAAAAGGGGAAAAGCAAGGATTGCACATTTTTAAACGGAGGGGTGTGTTGGGGGCACACAAGTCCAGAGAGCGGCTCTTTGCATCGCTGTTTCACTGGCTCTATTACATTCAGACCTGTCTGTAAAGATCACCCAACAGAGATAGAAAATATGGTCTTTAACAGCAGGTGGTCTCTATAGACAGGTTCATTCACATGTTAATTGCATTCTAAGGAGTCAAGAATGGTGGTCTTTTATAGACAAGTGGTTGCTAAAGCAGGTTTGACTGTATTGGGTGATTCAAGAATTTACAGGGAAGTCCCCAAGAAATGGAACTTCTGATGTTCTCAATTCATCAAATTTTGTTTCTATTTGCCAGCTTCACTAAAGAGAATATGATGTCAAAAATGGTCTTGGGAAGGAGCGAAATGTTTTGGGGAAAGTAGAGCCACTCTTGACCTGCATTACCAGAGGTGCCAAACAAAATCGTATTCCTTATTTTTTTCTACACTCTTTCACTTCTGAAGGGATACTAAGATCTGAATATGTCTATGAATACAGAATAAATACACAACATCATGATGCCATACTGCATCACACCTGTCTTCATTGAAAATGCAATTTTCCACTGGTATTGTGTATTCACGACCCTCATTTTACCAGAACAAATGCTTTTTGTGCATGATAACCAATCTGTCAAATTGTATGGCATATTGTTATGTTGTTTTCTGATGAAAATAGTCTCCTGAAAGCTAAAGGTTTTCACGTCAGGTGGGAGTACTTTGGTATTTTATGTTCCGTACAATTGCTAAAACCTATAGAGTTTGGTACCCCTTATCCAAATATGATACACAAAGCATACAATTTTGGTTGGCAGGTCTGCATTAGCACAAGCTCTACTTACCATCCATTGGCTTTTAACTCCCCTGAGGTGATCTCCCCATTGTGCTTGCATCCACACTGTGTACTTTTGTTGGCACCAGCGAAGAATTTTTTTAGAATTTTGAATAAGATCTATGGATATTATACTTTTGAGGCCGTCCTGTATAGATATCATAAATTCAACTTATCCCAGGTGATCTAGAAATTTTGTAGGAAAACCCACTGTGGAAGACATCCTTTTCAATTGCACCAGCAACGCGTTTATTCATCATTTCAAATAAGATCTTTGGGTTTCTTTTGACCTGTATTTACAGGGTCACAATTTTCACTTACCCGAGCTGATCACTCCATGGTAAGGTATGTGAAACCCAAATGTGGACGATGGACTTGATCCCGCAAACTAGCAAAACATTTTGAGCATTTCAAAGATCTTTGTATATCACACTTTATGTGCAAACCTGTACAAATGTCACAACTTCCACTTACCCCAGCTGATCGCTCCATGGTATATGAAAGCCCACTGTGGACAATGTCCTTTAAGCTTGCACCGGCGATGCGTTCTTTGAACATCTCAAATAGGATCTTTGGGTATCTCAATATAAGTGCAAACCTGTACAATTTGTCACAAATTCTACTTACCCGAGCTGATCGCTCCATGGTATATGAAAGCCCACTGTGTACGATATCCTTTTCGCTTGCACCGGCGATGCGTTCTTTGAACATTTCAGATGGTGTAATGGGGATGCCGCTTCCGTGACGGCCAAACTTGCGCTCTAAACTTTCCTGTACACTCTCTGTAAATGGATGGAAAAAGGTAAACATTAATTTCTTGCAGAAAAACTGTGACAACAATCGTCGGGAGTATGAAAACTAGAATGGGATCATTGTATGGAGCATTCGACAAGTCATCGTCATCATTTATTCAAGTCAGCATTTTCCCGTTTCGAAAAAGACATTTACTCTCAAGCCAAAATGACACTCGGTCTTTCCTCTTCTTTCTTCCTTGAAAACCCTCATCATTCAAATGGACCTTCAAACAATCCACACTTCAATTAGGATGCATCCAAGAATGAATCAACAATGTCGCGTAAGGTTTTCCAGTCAGACGGGAAAGTTGGTACATTATCTAATATATTGTTTATATATCTACACAATTTAAAGATCCTTTCTCTTGTAATGTGACTGAGGCGATAAAGAAGTATGTCATCAGTTATTCCTTTTGTATACAAAAGCAGTGACCAGTAAATCTGAACAGCCTAAAACTTACTCAAATAAAGTCCAATTAGGATTCAATATGAGCAGAAAGGACAAAGTAATTGGACAAAATAAACAACTTCATTCAAAACTTCACAATACCTTTATGAACACAACAGAAAGCAGCTTCCCTGTTTTATCACTGAACAGGTATGACAAAAGTTCACCACTTTTCTGCAGAATAAGATGGAATGAAATCTCTCTTTTTTTGCATCTAGCTATTGTGAATACTTGAACAGATGTTCACTTTTGACCCTTCTGCTCTCGGTGATTATCAAAGAGAAGATTATACGTACGAAGAAGGTGTTTGTTGGAGTCCCTCTCGTATTTGAAGGTAAGACGTCCGTAGCTGACATGGTTTAGGTTCTTGAGCCATTCAAAGTATGAAACAGTCACACCACCAGCATTGATGAACATATCCTGAAGAGAGTAAAATGTACAAAGTAATGTTATACTATTAGGGTTGATTGCTTTGTTTAAGTTTCTGCATTGAGCTATCTGAATTATTGATGGTTATGTGATAAATATCTTTCAATTATTTCATTCAACCTAGAACATTTAGCTGAAATGATTTGAGTTTCACACAGTTACCTCTCCACTCAAAGGATTCCGGGATTTCCACATAACACGTATAGAGAAAGCGCAAAAACATTTGCCACAGAATCACAAAGATATGTCACATGTGGTTTTGAACAAGACAAAAAGTTTGCAACAGATTTATTTCAGCCATGAAAAAAATGTACATAATTAGAGAATGCAACTTTAAGTAATTCATTACAGGACCTGTGGTTGAGAGGTTAGATGGGCAGGTATAATACTCACTGGTATAACAAGAACATTCTTAGACAGAAGGATCTCATCTGCAGCAGGTGTGGTTGGGCCGTTGGCTCCTTCAGCGATAATCTGAAACAAAAACAAGGAGATTTAATTATAAACATTCAATCAAGGTTCAAATCAACCTCATTGATACAATGAGCTCTTTGTTATCTTTTATATTGTAGCACTGATACAACACGGTTTTAATATTAACATAACTTTTTGCTGGTCTCAAGGAACTTGTTATAATGAGGTTCAACTGTATTTTCAATTTAATAATCAGACATATTGGAAAACTGGATCCTCTTCAGGTAAAATTATGAAAATAGTTGAATTTTTCAAAAATAAAAAATGCATGAGAAATTAAAAATTCAAGCTGTTAATCGATTTTCATTCATTTTGAAAGTAGATTTTGACAATGTGGTATTGAATAAATTAAACATCTTAAAAAGTTTGGGAATAATTCAAATTAGAAAAGAATGTCATACAAGTTTAAAAATGACAAATGATAAAATCATGAATTACTGTAGAATTTTAGACTCAATGTGAGATGAATCTAAAGAATTCAATGGCCTAATATTTGTATTTTAGCCATATCTTCATTTCATTAAACTTCATACACTGATTTTACACAGATTTCAAAATAATAAAATTCAAACTATCTAACCAATAATATTTTTATATGAAAATTGAGCAAAAGAGGTCTAACAATCCAGAGGCCTCGGGTTCGTATCCCGATGGAGCCCCATTTTCTTTGCTAAATTTTCATATTCTAATATTTCCTGATCAGTTTTTCTCATTCTATAAATCAATAATATTTTTGTGTAACTTGACAACGAATCCAAAATGAATTACCTTTGCTTTAATGTCATGTGCGTTGTTGGCTGTAATCTGTTTCTCACCAGCACACGGTACCAGGATGTCGCATTGCTCAGTGAGCAGGTTTCCTTCATAAGGCTCTGCGCCGGGGAATCCAACAATTGTTCCGTGCTCCTGGAAGAGAGAAGGCAAGGGGAGAAAGAGTCTTTACAGATGTTTATCAAGTATTTATGCACTGCCACTGAGAACCAACGAAAAGCATGAAAACATCTAGATTTGCACATTTTATGCATGAAAAAGATGTTTACTATGGCAAAGAAATGTTGAATAAAGTCTGAAGTCAGACTTTTGTCTGAAAAGTGTCATCCCTATTTATGTGGTAATTCTCTAAAAAAGTCAAACATCAAGAATCAAATGATCAGGTAGAGATATTCTAATCATTAACAGCAGCAGTTTTAGTTCATTTCAATCACTTTAAAAAATAGTCATGAGGGGAATTGTTTGAAAATTTCATCTTGCAAATAATTTCATCATGCAAATCAAAGTCATTGTTAAATGCACAAGCTGTTTGAAGCGCTGACAGGGAAAAATAAAAATACTTGCTTAAATCCGCAATAATTTGCAATTTATTGCCACTTCTCAATACCCCATAGATCTAAATTTATATGAATTTTGATGAAAAATGGCAAAATAAATGGGGTCCAGGTAGGGAAGGTAGGTAAGATTATAATAACTTACAAGTTTGTAGTCTTCGAGCTCCTTCGGGTGGATACCACTGGGATTGTAGATGCTACCGTCAATTTCAATCACACCAACGCACTTGGCTCCATATCTGTGGAGGTACCTAGTTGAATGCAGACCAACGTTTCCAAATCCCTGTAGAAGAATGATGAGAGAGAAATAATGTGTAAGAAGGAAAACTTTTATTTTTGTGACAGTTGACATAACATACAGTTTGAGAACAAGCTAAGGTATGGATCATTACCATCAGGATCATACATGTAGATGCCACCACCAATATGAGGTTTTATAAGGTTTTATAAGGTTTTACATTTCTGTATATCCCCAAAATGCAAATGTCTTGCATGTTGATAAGTCATCTGGATCAATTTCATGAGTGAGTGATTTTGATTGTTCAATGTCTCTTGTTTGACAACACATCCATCAAAGTGAGCCCATTTTGAAGTGAAAATTGGTCTCTGTTGATAGGTCCACAGAATATTTGATACCAGAACATATGAACAAAGAATTAAAGTAGAGATATTATGAATTTAGTACAAATGTTTTATCTTTATTTCTCCCATGCTTTTCTGGATGAATTGAATAGAAATTGTCCACCTTACCTGAACAATGAAAGTCTTGTCACCGAAGCCTGGAGTGAGCCCAACCATGCTCATGTATGAAGCCTCGTTGACAAAGTTCTCTACGCCGTGGTAGACGCCACGTCCAGTAGCCGAGACACGCCCATGTATACCACCCTGTCAAAAACAACATTGCAAAACAAAATGTCATTTCTTATTATTTAAATTGGGTTGAATTGGATAAAAATTAGTTCATTGGTCAAGTACGAAGCCTCGTTAACAAAGTACATGTATATCACCCTGTCAAAAACGACATTGGCAAAAGAAATCTATATATCTAGGTTAAGAGTTGGGATGGAAAGACATGCCAATCTATACCACCCTGTAATGAAAAAAAATTACAATGCTATTTCTTATCATGTAAACTGGGTTGAATTGGACAACAATTGGGGGTTAATTGGTTATAGGCTCATGTAAGAAGCCTTTTAGTAAAGTTTTCTACACTATGCTACACACTATGGATGTCAATGAATCATTCAATTACTTTGAACATCTTTACTCAATATTCTAGATTGGTTGGCTCTGGATTTGCCTTATAATCCTGAAAAATCTGATATAAAACTATAAACCCATGAGTTTAGTATGACCAATAAATGATTTTCTTCCTTCTAAATTCATAATGGTTGGGGTCTGCAAAATTACTGACCTGTGTAATAGGTTTGCCGGTAACGCAAGCATGAGCATTGATATCCTGATATCCAATTGTCATGGCGTAGGTGTCTGCCATCCAGCTCATCTCCCTCTCTCCTGTACCCATGTCAGGGGCAGGTACATCAACACCGGGTCCTATACAAACAAAGATACAAATTGATGATAATTGATAATAATAGTAATAATATTGTGTCTTATTTACTCAGGGTAGCTGCTTCAATTCTTTGAACTGTTGTCCCAGCAGGCCCTGCAATAACAGAGCTATTATTACCCTGGTTTATTGGATTCACGCATGCAACCACACAATGTATACTCATTGTCCACTCCCGGGGAGAATTCCAGCAGGGTGCTTCAATCAAGGCACTCACTATCACTCAATCACACCTGGGTAGAGTGCAGCAGAGTGTGGATACATTTCTTGCTGAAATAAAATAGTGCCATGGGGAGATTCGAACGCGAGAGAAAGGTTGAAAGGCAAGAGTAAGAACCAAATCACTACAAGGCTTCCATGAAAATAATCCTGGTAAGCCTGTTGCACACCTGAAGACTAGCTTGCGATTCAATTTCCGAAGAAAGACAGTGCAATTACATCCCTAAGGAGTATTTGGACAGAGAAAATATTTAAGGTTCTGAATACTTGGATCAATAGTAAAATCGAGAAAATGACGTTGTGCAAGCTTTCTCATCTAAAGCAAATGGTTCAGATGATATTGCTCCTAAAATTGTTAAGAGTTCAATTCACTTTTTTGCTGATCAGCTCAGCTTGATCTTCAATAAATGTTTATCTCAAAGCATTATACCTGATAAACTTAAATTATCTAAAGTAGTACCTGTTTATAAAAAGAATAACCGTGAAGATATTCAAAATTATAGACCTATTTCCTTATTACCAATTTTTTCCAAAGTACTTGAGAAAATTTTGTATGAAAGGTTATATTCACATCTTACGCATAATGATATACTCATTCCAGAGCAGTTTGGATTTCGAAAGAACTTTTCCACCTCTATGGGTGTATTGAATATATCTAATTTTATATCTCACAATATTGATCAAGGTAATTTCTGTTTAGGTCTATTTATGGATCTGTCAAAGGCATTTGACACCATTGATCATAATATACTTCTTGAAAAACTAAAATTCTATGGTGTCAGAGGTATTGCATTTAATCTTTTTCAAAACTATTTAAACAAAAGACA
The DNA here is from genome assembly GCA_036244855.1 of Temnopleurus reevesii. Classification (NCBI taxonomy): domain Eukaryota; kingdom Metazoa; phylum Echinodermata; class Echinoidea; order Temnopleuroida; family Temnopleuridae; genus Temnopleurus; species Temnopleurus reevesii. The sequence goes on from BQKZ01004034.1 coordinate 7,452, forward strand.
ACAATATGTTGTGATCAATGGTGTCAAATCTCATCATAAAAATATTAAATATGGAATTCCGCAGGGCTCTGTCCTCGGACCCCTTCTGTTCCTCATTTACATAAATGATATTATAAATTCTTCCAATATTTGTCATTATTCATTATTTGCTGATGATACTTGTGTCATAATTTCCCACAAAAATATAAATAACTTAATTTCTACTGCTAATAATGAAGTGGGAAAATTATACAGTTGGTTTTGTTGTAACAAGTTGTCATTAAATCTCGATAAAACAAAATATATAATTTTCCGAACAAGGGGTAGGACTGTTCCACCTGATTTAAATAATATTTCAGTTGGTAGCCATATTATATCACGTGTCGATAAAATCCCATTTCTTGGTATCTTGGTTGATGAACTACTTTGCTGGAAACCCCATATATCAAATGTTTGTTCAAAAGTTTCCAGAGGTATAGGAATCATTTCCAAGCTCAAATATGATTTACCCAGTAACGTTTTAGTAACTCTGTACCATAGTATAATTTTGCCTCATTTAACTTATTGTAATATGATCTGGGGTAACACCTATAAAAGCTATCTTGATAAATTAATGTGTTTACAGAAACGAGCAATTAGACTAATCTCTCTGTCTCCATTCAATTGTAAAAGCAAACAATTATTTTATGACTTACATATTTTGCCTATCCATAATTTGATATCTATGAACACACTGATTTTTATGTTTAAATACCATACTGGTGTCCTCCCAAAATTATTTGATAACATGTTTATTCTCAACGCATCGGTACATTCTTATAACACTCGCCAATGTAATATGTATCATCAACCCAAGGTGTCTTCTACATTAGCCTTAAAATCATTCCGTATTAATTGTATTAAAGAATGGAACGATCTTGATGTAAACATTCAGCAAAGTAGTACCTTATCGAAATTCAAAGCTTTGTGTAAAAAAAAGTATTTCAATGACATTCTTGTGGCTTTACAAAATGAGTAGATATTCATGTATATTTGCAATGTATCTTTTGTTTGTTTTCAATCCCCCTCTCTTACATCTTTCACATTCCTCTCTCCTTACATTTACATTCCACCTCATATCCTCTATTCATTTCACTCCACCTTCGTTCTGGTTTCCCTTTTCACTCCTCTTATATTCCTCTCTCTCTCTCTCTCTCTCTCTCTCTCTCTCTCTCCTACGCGTGAATGATTCTGAGTGGTTGTGTTGTGTGCTAAGTGAGTGATAGTGATAATAAAATTTGGGACTCTGATAATAAGCTATTGCTTCTGTAGAGTATCCCACCATTTTAATTTTATGTTGTTCATTTATGTTTAATATTTATTATTCAATTATGCATTTTATAAGTATATTGTATATTTAAAATGTAATGTGATTTTTTAAAATGGAAAAATAAAGGAATTGAATTGAATTGAATTAAGAAAGACCAAATCAGTTCCAAATGATAAGAAATTTGGGGCAGGCCGAGCAGTAAGAACAGTCTTAAGATCGTCTTCGATTTAAAAATGATTTGTCCCTTGTATTAGCAGATTGAATGATATGATTAGTTTCATATGAGTTTACAGAACAAAAATCAGGTAGCTTTTATTCGTAAAAAATGCCCATATTGAATGCTATTAAAAAACCTGATCATAATATCAGCAATGGGCTTTATATTCATGGTAAAGGTATACGTTTCTCCCATGCTTTTGTCTGGATTGGGTACATAAGGCCTACAGGGGGGCGTTTCATCAAATCGTTCTTAAAGTTATGCACGACCTAAGAAAGACTGATGTATGTTAACGAGTGTAATACGCGTACGATTAATGATCATTGCAGGACAAGAACTGATACCAGCCGTGCGTAAAGTCGCTCTTGAAATCTTCTGATCTTGGTGAAACATCACCCAGAAGTCATACAATTACAGTCAACCTTGCCTAACCGGATAATTGCCTAAGTCAAAGGTCTTTTCAAGTCCCCTTTTCTTTGTATTCTATAGTTTTTACCTCTTACACGTCAAAGCTACTTCTTCAGTCCCAACAGACTTGACCTATGCAAGGCTGACTGTATTACCAAACAAACATACCCTTGACCTGCCACTACAAAACCTACCGATAAATCCCTTCTTGGCCAGCTCCATTGTGAATCTCCTCGTGATCTTCTCCAGCTCTCGTTCCGAATATTTCCTGGGGTCGATCTTGATGCCTCCCTTAGCGCCGCCGAACGGCACGTCGACCACGGCGCACTTGTACGTCATGAGGGATGCCAAGGCTTTAACCTCATCTTCGCTTACATCCAAGCTGTAACGAATACCTGTACAAAGAGGGGAGTTGGAAAAAATAATCAAATAAAATCTTGACTTCTATGCAAAATAAGTTTCCATGGCAACACTGATAAGACTGCTCAGAAGAGGGAAACGAGACAGAATGCCGCGAAAAACATGTAGCCACTATATAGAAGTGGTTGCCATGATAGCTTTGCCTGTATAATGCACGTAGGCCGACTAAAAATGAAATGTGCAGTCTGTCCTTTGCCCTGTAAGCTTGACTTATTTCAATCAACCATTGTCTCTCAAGAGAGCAAAGCTAATGACTAGTACTACACTTCTTACGAATACTAACCAGTTTATGGTACATACCTCCTTTGCATGGCGTTCTATGTTGACTGTGTTGGGCTCTGTAGGCTTGAATCATTTCAAACGACCCGTCATCTCTCATTAGTGGGAAATTGATGCTTATTACGTGGTTGCATGGTTTTAAAAGTGTCAAGATTCCCTGAACCTGTACAGAAATAAAGCAAACGGAATGTTGAAGATTTAAAATAATGGTTTGGACCACTATGTAAAAGGGGAGGGTGGTTTAATCCTATTTCTAAGGGGCTGTTGAGTGAGGTGATTTTAAAACACTTGTAACCTCGAGATCGCATATCTTGGTTGTCACAAATTTTGTCTCGACAGTTACTTGATATCTGCAAGAAAACAGTCACAACTGCGCAGAGTGTGTAAAACATTTCGGTGACACAGCGCGTCGAAACCTCGGAGGGGATGGGGGCATCATACCCCACCCCCATAAAGATAGGCTTACAGGTGATGTGGGCATACTTTGTGAAATTTTTAGAAGTCTCATTTGAGGAACACAATTTTTACGAATAAAGTTATCAGTCCTTAAATTGACAATGCAAAATTAAAATAATCATTTACTGTACTTAGGATTCATATTGCCAGTTTTCATTCAAGTTTATTTTTCATCCTAAATATTTTGAATGAACTTTGCAAACGCTATTTTCCAAAATGATTCTCATAAAATTACGCCCTAGGATCATAAAAATCAAGAGGTAGTCTGAAAAGACGATCACGTCACAATTCAAAATAAATCGTATTCTTTCCCAAATTCACAGGATTTAAGAGGTCTCCATATGTACAAAAATGTATCATGCTAATAAATATCTACGTACCCGGAGTCTTTTCTCATTATCTGATCCCGGTCCTTTGAGCGTTTCTATTAGCCTGTCTTCAACCAGCTTGGCTCCTCTGTCATAGAAATTCTCCACCATCTTGAAGAAGTTTGGGTCATCTTTAACTGGACATTGAAAAGGAAAAAAATGGAAGTAGCTTCCAGTTAGAATTAGGTTATACAAATTTGATACATTTTGCATACATGTACCCACTGCATTTTCCAAATACTACTTTTGACGTCAGATTGAAAGAAAAAAAAAAGATTCTGGATCAAATGAAATAGTATGTACATCATCAACAGAGTAAAAATTGTATTTCTTGGTGCTTGTATAAACACTTAAATACTGACAATTAATAACAGAACAAGGTTATAAACTCCTCAAAAAATGTTTGGAAATTTAAGTTTACAAACACATAGCAAAAGTATAGGAAATTTACTTCTATATCAAGCAATATCACTGAAAAGAGTGATTTATTATCTAAAGAATGATATCTCATTTATTTACAGATGTTACTTCACGGCTGAGCAATTCTCTATGAAATTAACAAAGGTATGAATGTAAAAATCGCAAAATTTGTAATTGACTTACTAGTGTCAGTGGTTTTGAATGGATAAAATTGATGCAAGAGCAGGAAGAAACGATTAATCAAAAAATGAGATAATGAATAAACGAGCTTTTTCAGGTGAAATCTTTAGATTGATACCAGTCATTGTAATAAACATCTTTACAAGTAAATTAGCATTGTTTATTTGTTATTTTATTCATTGATCTATCCATTCAAGTCCATAGCATAACAACGTGACTATAATTAATAGATCAATTAAAAAAAAAATGATTCGCAGCTTTTGCGTCCATACTTTTTTATACTTCAAAGGGAATTACTCAGCTGTGAAATAACCTCTGGAAACAAAGGAGGTGTCATTCTTTAGATAATAAAACACTCTTATCAGTGATATGACTCGATACTGGACATAAATTTTCCATATTTTTGCTATAAGTCTGTAAACTTAGATTTCCAAACTTTTTTTTGAGGAGTTTAAATTTGGAGAAAGAGAGGGAAGTAGAATATGAGGAAATGGGCAGTTTTGCAAAATTTTATACCATAATAAAAAGGGGTTTCATTCAACCATAAAGCGGAATTGAAAGAATGGTAAATAAATTTACACCTGGGAGTTTCCAGTGAGTGTATTTTTCCATACTATTCACAGAATGCAGCATCTGCTGAAAAATTTCCAAAAGGTATATTGATTGTAAAACAAATATATCCACCAAACGTAAGCTTCACTATCCGAAAACTAAAGCTGCCAAATTATTTGCAGTAAGATCTTAATTATTTCAGTAACGTTTAGGAAAATATACACCGATGCCAAAATGTTTTGGATTACTAGCCGGTATCCATGTAGTCTTGACATTTTAGCCTTGAATACTCTGAAAGGGGGCACCACAGTAATTAAAGGGTATAAGGCCAAAAATAGTAATTAGCTACTTGGTAGTATGTACTCAAAACAATCTCTCCTAAATAACCCATAAGGCCATAACATTAAACAGGTCTTTTTTTTAATATTCAATTTTAAAAATTGAACATTTCTCATGATGAACCTAAAGATGATTTGTATGAAAACTAGCTCACATAGTGTACCAATGGGGACAAACACACAAAGAATGCACACACCTTCAAAAGACTGCAACCGCCTAACAAGGAGTTTAAACCTGACTTATTACTCCATGCATCGGTTGTGAACGAACCATTGCGTTATTTGTATCATGTTGGAAAGTTGTTTAGAGTTACAATGCACCTTACCTATAGATTCAACAATTGTATATTTTTCACATCAGATACCCTTTAATTTGATGGGGGCACGACAGAGCAGTGTTGGCAAATTACCTGAGTAGTCTGCAAGCACGGACCCATTCGGTATGTGCATGCGCAGAGCATGATACAGGGTATGCACATACTAAAAGCCTAGGGTCTGTGCTTGCAGACTGTTACCAGGGTGGGTCCAAAGGTAATTTGAAGCTGTTGAACGAGTGAGGTAATTAACAGAGGCTGCATGTGCAGCGCAGTGCAGTGTATTTTGGGATGAAGGTTGAAACTGGAATTACTGGTATGGGGATTCCCTGACCAGTACATCTACATGTACATGATTACATGTACAGAAATGTACAAGTGCCACATACCAATGAACAGCTTTTACAAAGCACTCCATGAGAAGTCCCCAAGAGCTCTGCAATTACAGCATTATTACTGTACCATGACTTTAGCAGCACTATGCGCACAAGGAATACATTGCTGCCAGGTGCCCATTCACCTCACCTGGGTTGAGTGCTGCACTATATAGACAAGTTTATTGCTGAAGGAAATTATATGTACATATTCCTGGTAGGACATGGAAGGAAAAAAAGACATGTCTATTTTTTGTCAAAATAAAAGTGTGATGTTGGAAAATATTACATTCTAAAAGTAGAAAAAAAGAAAAAGTTGTTTGGTTGCTCTCCACTGACAGATTCTTTGAAAATGGCCTTGCAAGAGCTTCTATTTTTCTCTTTCTTTAAAAATGGAGATAAATCCTTTTTTCAAGGGAACAACCATGATGTTTTTGTAAAACTATATTTATTGTGATCAATAGAGTTTTATGGTAAAACTATGTTCATCAAAAAGGAAAAAAGAATTCTACTCTGGAACTGTTTTTATCAAGCAAATAACTAAGTTTAAATCTTTAAAAACAAATGTGTTTTTCTAAAACACTTTTTGGCAGCGATAGACAGAGTTTATCGGCAGGAAAAAAAAATCAGAGCTAAGTGAATGAAACGGCGCCCCATACAAAAGCATGGTAGACATGCATATCGCATTGATATCCTTTTATGAAACATTGCCAGGACTTCATATTCAAGCTCTGGATATTGTAGACTGGAAAAAAAATTATTTGAGGTTCGGAGAAATTCAAATGTCAGGAATTACTTTAAGGGGATAACACCCAGACAATAATGTACAGTCAGTAAATGAAGAAAAATCAGATGAACAAACTGTGAAAATTTAAGCAAAATCGGATAATCCGTTCAAAAGTTATAAATATTCAAAGTTTTCATTTCCATCTGTGCTGGGCATCCTTGAATTGGCAACGTAGAGCAAATTAGCATAATCTGTGATGTCATACATGGAGAACTCCTCATTCACTTTGTATATAATTTTTTTGAAAATGGATCAATATCATATTTCAAATGAGGAATCAACGCTGTTCTTTCTGGAATGCTTGCAGAATTGATGTGGCTATAATATACTTAACCGAAAAAACAAAAATTTAGTCTACTTTTCTGGAAAAAGAGGAAAATGTTAAATTTTGTGTACAAAGTGAATGAAGAGTTCTCCATGTTGGCAGCCATTTTGTGCCTGTACGTTTGCCAATTCAAGGAGCCCATGAGGGGTGTGAATCAAAACTTTGAAAATTCATAATTTTGTAATGGATTATCCGATTTTGCTCAAATTTTCAGTTTGATAATCTTATTTTTCTCCATTTAATGATAGTAATTTAATGTCTGAGTGTAGTTCCACTTTAAAAACTCCTCCAGACCAAAGCGATGGAATTTAATTCTCCATTGTAGATGGACACACCGAGTCAGATTCTTGTATGGTGGCAGATGTAGAACAAACTTACAAAGTGCGACAGGAAATATTCGGAGAGTGAGATAAGCAAAATCATTTGACGACTTTTCCCAGAGCAGATGCACACCAATCACACATATCATACACAAATGCATGTGATTCCAGATTTTATATATTTTGAATCCTAAATTAGCACAAAAAACATCAGACCTTTGTTACTGTTAGGGTCCACAAATTTTCATTATTTTTTCAAATAAAATTATATAGCATTTTGTTTTGAACTTGATAACAATTTTCGTGGAATTTTCACTTCTGAAACCTGCATTTGGAAAAAGGTTTCACTTTTCATAGAATACTGCAAGGGAGCGACAAATGATTGAACAAAAACAGTGTCGGGGCTCGTGATGAGCTTTCCGATTTTGGGCTTAAAATTCACTTTTAACAAAACTAAATACAAAATTGAAAATAAAGATGGAATCTATGGTCAATTCTCATTAATCTGATGTACATTTTATGTTTTGCACCAGCGTAAAATCTTGCAATGGTCTTGAAAACATGAAAGTGGACGAAGTTTAGTTTGGAAACCCCGATCATCACATTGTTTGACATAAAGTCATTCTAAATCATGGACGGAGTACGTAGATCTACATGAACATTAAATGATTTGTTATGATAACTAACATTCGGGCGGCCAACATTCATGCTCCTGATATTTGTTAATGTTTAAATTTGGATTAAATTGATTGGCTGGTTTGGACATGGTTCAGTAATTGAGCAGAATTTACCTTCTCCATCTGTGCTGTATGCTGCACTCTGCGATGTGGAGACTTGTGGGCGAATTCTCAAAAACGACTGCGTTCCGACTCCCCTTGAACATTCCCTGTAAAGTCCTGAAGCAAAATTCCTCAACATCTTGCTAGCTTGATTATTTCTCAATCAGGAACGGTGGTTTTGATAACCTAAATATTTCAATAATTGCAGCTATTTCAATAAAATTATTCTACTTTTTGATGGCCGGCGAGGAAAGGATGATCGAATATGCCGGATATGACGCCGGGTTTATGGAGTTCATACGATATGCAAATAAGGGTATGTCGGAGGTGTGTCACCACGCCAACCAATGAAACGGCGTCTTTGGCGTGAACTTTGTGACGTAATAATCGCTTTATCAAAATGACTCGACGAA
>BQKZ01004034.1:17088-37088 GCA_036244855.1 Temnopleurus reevesii
GGGGGGGGGGTTAAGCCCAACATGCAACAAAAATGATAATATAATAATACTAGCAGATGCCAAGTCCTGCCACAAAATAATAGGGATGTATGTTTGGTGACTTTTTTCTTTTTCTTTTTTGTCACAGTGGTACATTTTAAGAGGAAAAAGGCTAATTAGTAAAATGAAATATTTTTGTAAATCACATAATTTCAACGCACGGTCTCATCTATACAAATGAGGGAATATCAAAATAATTTATGAGCCATAAAGATAGATGATATTTGACGATATTAGTTTTCCTTGTTGTCTCGATTATATCTAAACCTCTGAAAATGCATAAATCACCTCAATTCGTCGACAATACCATTTTATACCAAGTTGAAAAACAAGTTGAGAGAGAACTTTACAAGGTCAGCCCACAATAGCTTTGCTCCGCCCCTTTTCCAACTAAGAGTGCCGCGTTGCTAACTTGAGTTGCTTTATTTATCGTTTTAGTGCAAATATAAAAAAAAATAAGTATAAAATGTAATTTAAAAATATATATTTAAAATAGAATTATTCTTTTATATTACAAACATCCATCAACATTATTTAAAACATTGACAAAAAATACATTTGATTGTATGTGGTCAAGTTGGCAAGTACCTTATTTGCATACAATTAACCCGCGCTGATTATTGTTGTGGACAAACAGCTGATCGCAGGAACTTTGTGCGAAATATGTTGTTGTCATTCATGAATAGAGTCAGAGCATTGAGCTGAGCAGTGTTTGAGAACAGTGTTCACAATTTTCTCATCCAGTTGGATTTGACGAGACGAAATTGTCACTACATATCAAGCCTGGTAAATATTGCATGTGCGTTGCAGTTGAATGAAGACTGTGGAGTTGATTGAGATTGTGGATAACGATAAATTTCGTCACTTTTTCAAGTCAACTGAGTGAGTGTGTGCGAAAATTGACTTTTGACTGTGTGTTTAAATATGTGACAGACATCTTCTGCAAAGAAATTTAAGAAATATTTTTTTGCTTTTGCCCAGAGTCAGAGACAGAGCTAGAGCATTACCATTCAAATATGTAGCTTGCTCCATATCACAGAAGGAATGTGGTGCTGAAATTTACATCTACACTACAGCACCAGATGTTTGAAGCATCACTCATGACATGTGAAGAATATCTCCATTTGTTTGTATGTTTTGGACTCTGTTAATTGGGATGACTTTTGCAAAAATGTTTGTAATTTGAACCGTTATTTTAGCCCCCAAATAGTGCAAACTATGGCGCTATTGCACTTTCGTATCCAGCGGCACTGCCGCTGATGTACGCACGAAGGGACGTTTAAAGAATGGGGCATCTCCATACTCATGGGTGGATACGAAACTGCATTATCACCCAAACTTCAATGTAAACAAGAAGTGGCCAGTTTGATTTATTTATGGAGATCTGTAGGTGCCATGTTTGTTTCTCTGTACAATGCACATATGTGCACAGTCATTATACAGAACATCATTCCATGGCACCTACAGTAGTACAGACCTCCATGGAGAAGACGTTGATTGCACAAGAATGATTTCAAAGTGTTCCAAGAATATGCACTAAAATTTTAGCCGCTATCTTATTATAGCACACAAAATATGTTTCTTGATGCATAATGAATCAAGTGGTGCCCTAAAAATAGTGACTTTTTCTGTAAATCAATAACAATGAACTTACGAACAGTAAATTCGCTAAAATCTTCATCTTCATTGGATTAATGAAAATGGACACTCAAAATATTTTATGTAATTTTCATTGAACGAACACTCGGGCATGTGGACAGTCTCGACATAGATATTCTTTTTCAGTTTGTTTTCAGTAATCAAATTGGTAATTTCATGTGAAGATTGTTGCAGAAAGAATTTAAAGAATTGAAACTTGTACATTTAACTTCATTGCGTTTTGGGTTTTAATTGATGATGAGCAACTTTTTGCAAAGCAATTTGATACATTTTAATATTTTTGATAAAATTTAATGCTGGAAGCTAGCTATAGCCTTTTTATATAGGTAAGGGAGAGTTGCTCCAAAGTGCTTCACATATCAACTGAAAATCAGTTTCAAATCAGAACATGCAATTCCATTCACGCACTGCGTTTTCGACAATATGTGTATGAAACAATGATTCGCACTTGTCGATCAAATGCAACTTGCAATTAAAGGCTTGGTCTCCGCCAGGAAAATTTTGTTTTGATTAAAAGCAGAAAAATCAAACGAGCAGATCAAAAAAAAAGTTTGAAGTAAATCCAACAAGAAATAAGAAAGTTATGAATGTTTTAATGATAATGATTGAACGATGGTTTTCACAAATTACTGTAAGGCATTCATCATAAAATGTGGCCTGTGGTCACGTGTGATGACGTATGTCATGCACTTCCTGTCAGCAAGCTTTTTATAACTAATTGTTTTTAAGAATCCATTTTGCTCTAAAAAGGCTAATTTTTAAAAAAAATCTTTAAAAGACTAAATCAATACATGTAACTGTACCCATGTATATAAATGAACTATGTCATATCACTTTACAGGTTGCCTTTAAAGACAGGTTCCTTAACACACATTTTCATCTGAATTGAATCAATTTTATAGGCGGCCATTATAGACAGGTGGTCACTAGACAGGTGGCCGCCAAGACAGATTTGACTGTACAATGTTCGAAATCATTTCCAATACTATGATAATTTGTAATACTCTATCTTCACAAAAGATGATTTGTATATATATAGCAACTTGTTCACATACATGTAGAACTGGACAATAAAGTTTTGGAAATGTTTTCTCATTATCTAAAGCTGCTAATCAATCTTGAAAACTAAAATGATTCTCTGCATGTTCCAGCATGGGTATTTCCCCTTCCGTCATATGAATTGTGAAAATCTGAAGATGCCTTTTGAGACATTCAATTACAGTCAAACCTGTCTATAGTGGCCACCCAAGGAAAACAGAAAAAGGTGACCACTGTGAACAGGTGTCCTTTAAAGACAGGTTCTTTAACACATATTTTCATCTGGATGGAATCAATTTAATTGGCTACTAAAATCGGTGGTCACTAGATAGGTGGCCGCCAAGACTGTACAAAGTACATGTACATTGAAATGTTCAAATCATTTTCTATAATTCAGTAATTTCTAATACTTATTCATGAATTACTAATGCCATTTTTCTCGTATTCCATGGCTGTCGCCAGCTTTTTTCTGAAGGGGTGTATTTAAATGACTCTCTGACAAGGAGGTGCGTTTGGCACCATTTTAATCTTTTTCACCCATATGTTGTACAGCTCAGTATCCCAAAGGGTCGTGTTCGCACCTTTGGCACCCAGCCTATCATATTTTAAGCCCACAAGCTATAATGAATTTGAAATTTAATCCTTACAGTTTTGTCGTGAATTTCACTTTCTGCAATGATATAATGAATATACAATGATAAAATGAATAGGCCGTGTCGTGCATAATGTGGGCTGAGCTCTCTAGGGTCAAAATGTCCTTGGGCAGAGTTTTCCTGGACATGGACTTTCGACATAAAGAACACTGTTTTATTCAGTCAGTGCACAGTACACTGATGTTTGCAATGGCAAATAATTGAGGCCTCTAAAATTAAGGAATACCAAGACTTTAGTCTATGCACAGGCAACAACACATCTCACATGCAAAATAATGAAAATGTTTCAGTCTCATGCAATGATGTGACTGTCAGCCCTGAAACAGCCATGATCAATTCGGCAGGATTGCAGGTATGTAAGTTAGTTACACAATGAATCACAGCCTATAATTGAAAGAACAGAAGTACAGTAGTTGACCAACGTTCATCTGATAAGGATAATGAACGTGTACTCATTTGATTTGTAAATTCACGTACTGTTAATAGAAGGGAGAAAGCATGTGGACAAAGTAATCAACTTTCATTCAAGCCTTGACAATAGATTGCACACAAGAGAAATTTCCTACTCTGGAAAAATGTTGAACAGGTGTCGCACCCGTTAGGCGAGTTAACAGGGAAGACACTTTATTTTGTGTTCATGAATTTATCGTGAAGGCATGAATGAAGTTGTCCAATTCCTTTGTCCCTTCTGCTCACGGTGTACATGTACGTGTAATTATTTGATTTGTAAATTTATGTGTTATCAATAGTGTCAGTTTACTGATCAGATTTGATTCCTGTCCTACTGTTCATTTAGAGTGAGCTTGCATTCAGTTACATTGTACCCCTCGAGCTTGCATCAGCTCAGGAAAGTTCCAGATATTTCTCACCAAGAAGATTGCTTTTAGTTATATTCAGCTTTGTATTACTCTTTGCATTTTAAGTTTTTGTAAGTATTGTAGCCTGCACATGTCTAATAACTTGACTTCTTGTGTTTATTTTTTAAAGTGATTTGTTTGATATTTAACTGCAATTACAAGGTACAGCATGTCTACATTTTTTCCTTTGACTCCATTGAAGATCTGCAGCCACATGTTCAACTCATAGGCAGCTTATTATCTTTCTCTCTTCATTTCTTTCTTTTTAATTCTTCTTTATATTTTAGGTGGTGTAGAAAGATAACAAAGACAAGATGAAACTAAGTGTGTTTTCTCTCTTGATTTCATTGGCTCTTTTTAGCGGTGAGTACATTCGTAATCAAATGTTTTTATTATTCTTACATACCAATGTACAGTGAAACAAATTATGTAAAATAGCAGGAAAAATGCCTTGCTTCTTTCCAAGATATGCCTTGATCTAACTCAGCATTTTATGTTTAGATTCAAATTTCACAAGTTTTGTAGGTCATTTTTCCTCCTCAAGTTTGAAACAAATGTGGTAAAGTCAGAATCATTTTTACCTCTTCCACCTCCAATGAATGTACTGACAATTGGACTTTGCATTTCAGAGTAAGAGACAGTTGGATTACCAAAGCCTGGAGGAAAAAAAAATTATTTCTGTATCAATCTTTGCTTACTTGTATGTGGCCATTATCGTCCCAATATTATATTATATATAATACTATATCTCGCTTTTATTTTGCTTCATTTTTTTCATTCAATTAAAGAAAAAAACTGTAGAAAAACCAACACATTGCCAATTCTTATCTCCCCAAATCACTATATGGGTACATACAACTCTGATTGATAGAGTCAAACCTGTCTTTATAGGGACCACCTGTCTATAATGGCCACCTATTCTGATTCGCTTTGTATCAAAATGTGTGATACAGGACCTGTCTACAGTCAGTGGCCACTTTTTCTTTATCCCTTGGATGTCCACATTAGACACGTTTGGCTTTATCTAGCTTCATTTTATTTATAAAATTTCATAAAGAGGAAAAAATAATAAGTTGCCTATTTCACCCTATAAAGAGCTCCGTCCCTCTATTGGTATGTGACTCTGCGTTGAGTTGATCCTACTGGTATGATCGCCTGCCTCGGCTGGCAACAGCAAAGATACCATCCTCGTATGCATGAGGAAGAGCTAGATATTAGAATATGAATGGCAGTAAATGGCTTCCAATGAAACTTTATTTTGCCTAATTAAGGATACCATATGATTAATGGCAACAAGGCCATGGATGGAAATATGGTACTAAATCCTCATTCCATTTCTACATTTGAAGTAGATTCATTGCAGTAAATCCGTCAATTTCCTGACATTCTTATTACTCATTATCATTAACTTGTGGTTTAGCTATCGGCTAGGTCACAGATAGCCTATCTAAGTGTTTCTTCATTCATAAGCTTTTTAAAATGATAAAACAGCAGCGTTCAAAGGTTGAGATAGACAATATATGGGTTGCTTGTCAATTGATCGCTGGCTAATTATTTGCCAATCTTGATCAAATAGTTGTTTTTGACCTTGAGACGTATTTCAGATATTTGTGCATCTTTTTTGGCATCTAGGGCAAATTTGTGAAGTCCCAGTCATGTGGCGTAGTGGTTCTGACTCTCGCCTTTCAATGAGAGGGTCGGTGGTTCGAATCACATTTATTGCGTTAATGAGCAAGAAATTCACTCACATTGTGCTGGACTTTGCCCCAAAGTAATTCATTATTTTGTTGGAAGTGACAATTTTGGACAATTTAACATGGAGTACCTTGATTGACGCACCCTGCTAGAATGCTCCCCGAGAAGTGGGATATGTGCACATGAATTGTATGCTTAAAGATATATTCTGGTATTTGTTAAAAAAATAAAATAAATGTTCACAGAATCGCACAAAAAGTGAGAAGAATGTTCAGAACTATGAATAAATAATATGTACCAAAGTGTTTTGCAAGAAAATGTATAATGGCAGAGAAATGTGCAAATAAAGGGTCAAAATTGGGCCATGTCGGGCCGACAGATTTTATACCAGTCCCACGCGCTGCTTCCTGTGTTTGCTGCAGTGGACAGAGCACGTGGAGAATGATATAATTTCGCTTTTAACCGGTTTGAGGTTATCATATTAGTTTTCCCTTGTCTACGCAAGTCACGTTGTGCTTTGTTTGTAACATAAGATTATTTTAATCATTCATTTTTCCAAATTGAAGTTCTTTGCAAGTACTCGATATTCACTTTAAATGCCTCAATCCAATAAACGGGGATGGATATTTCATAATTGTTCAGAAGTGTTGCAAGGCAGTTGATATCAGATGCAAATCAACTCTAAATCAACATTCCTCCTGATTAGGTTCAGTGTTCGAGAATCTGTTTTATGCAACAGGGATTTTCTTTTGTAAAATTTTGTAAACAAAATTTGGCAATTTTCCTGAAACACTTCATGTTATTCAGTTGATTGCTAGACACTGTGAGGGGAAGGGACGATGGATTTGGACAACATAAACAACTTCCACTCAATCATCCGCAATATTTTAGCTAGATGCATGCACAAGAAATTTCCTCTTATACTGCAGAGAAATTCTGAAAAGGTTTTGCACCTGTTCAGTGATCTAAGATTAAAGGTACTTTCTTATTTGCTATAGAAGCTATTGTGAAGGCTTGAATGAAGTTATGTAGTTTGTCCAATTCTTTTGTCTCTTCTGCTCACAGTGAGAATGAGAGATCCACGCAGACAGAGATTGAAATTCATTCAAAAGTGTTTGTTATTTCTATTTCCTGTAATCAACAGTATGGGAGGGAAGTCATGTGAGCGCAATTATGACCACAGTAACTTTACTGTTTATGTGTAGCTTGATGTACACATCCCTAACTTTGAGTGGGAAAGAGTGCAATTTTTGTGTATGAATTCCCTTTTATTTTTTAAATGCAAATGCCAATAGTAGTCTAAAAGAGGTGTCACCAGAAAGATGCAAGAAATTTTATTTTGAAATAGTTATTTTGTATGGTTATAGATCTGTGGTAAAAATAATTTGTGTAACATGAATGAGATTTACCCCTCCAAAAAAGCCTTACTAGAAATGCATTAGATACAAATAAATGGTTTATTTGCAATTGACACGCGGAGCTCATCTTAGACTTGAGCTCCATGCGAGGCCTATTGAATGCGTGCGCATCGTGCTGTGTGCACATCCCATGGGCTTTACTTTGTAAGCTAGTCTTCATACAAGTTTTATTTTCGTTTCAGCACAAGGAACACTCAGGTGTTTTATGAATTTGATATTTAAAAAGTAAATCCTTTTTTTAATGTCGGGGATTATTGGTGTTAATACCTCTGACTAGCAAATTTCTATTTTTTAGCTTCAGATGCCTTGTAATGGAAGATGCTAAATACAATTATGTTTTAATATGCCAGTGCTAACCAATTGCAATTGATTGCAACTTTTTTTTACTGCATGCTTGTAGGATGATAGTTGATTGATTTGTTTCTCTCGCTTTTCCTTTCTTTTTTTCTGTTTTACCCCCTCCTCCTGTCTTCTGTTCTCCTCCTCTAACTCCTTTAATTTGTTGGTTCTTTATCTGTCTTTTCTTTCTTCTCCCTCCCTGCTACTCTTTTACCCCATCTCATTATGTTTATCATTCTGCTACTTGCTCTCACTTTAATCTTTCTGTCGTTCGCTCCATCCAATTCTCCTCTGTAATTGTGCCTTTCCATCTATTTTCCTTCTCTTTCTCCCCATCTCAATGTATTTACCATTTTGCCACTCGCCCTTCCTTCCATCCATATCTCCTCCATGGTAGGTCTTTCTATCTCTTTCATATCCTCTCCTTTACCCCATCCCACTTTGTTTACCAATCTTACATTTCCTCTTCTTTCTTTTTTCCTTCCTTTCATCTGCCTTTTCTTCCATTTTTCTCTCCCTTACTCTCTCCCTTATTTCACCCTTTTCCCCTTTGCCCTCTCCCACACCCTGCCAACCTTTCTCACATCTCACCTCATCGTCGTTCTTTTTCCTTTTGCTCCCGCTCTCCATTCTTCCTTTCATTACTTCTGTTTTCCTTTCTTTTCTAGCTTCCTTCTTCACCCATATTTTATTCCTTGTCCATTTCTCTCTCTTCCATTTACCACCCCCTTGCTACACCCATGTTTTGACTCACTTTTCCCATTCTCGACCTTGCTCACATATATTTCATTTGCTTTTGCTCTATCATTCACCTACCACTGTCTCCCCACTTTGCGCCCTTTCTCTCTACCTATATTTCTCCTTTATTTTGCCTTTCTCCTTGTCTTGTACACCATCATTTAAAAAAAAAACTTTTACTCTATCCTCCCATCAATCTTTCCATCCCCAACCTCTCTCTCTCCTAATTCTTCCCTAATCAATCTATCTCCAGGTGGATCGTGTGCCCCCCATACCAGTAAAAGTAAGGAAATCCTTGCCAACTATTTCGACCATCTGCTCATTTATGCTTGTTTTTACCATTATTTTTTTTTTTTGCATCCATTTTTATCAACCTTGTCATTAACCCTTTTGTCCTTCCATTCTCTTCTTTCAACGTTATATTTACATAAACAATTCTATGCATGGAGTGTATTTTAAATAAATTTCAGGCTGTCCTCATAAGTGAAAGGCCATATTGTTATCACTTTACTCTCTCTCTTTTGTTTAGTCCTTGCATTATTCATAATTCAGTTTTGACCTCATGCATATTTCGGAACAGATTTTTATGTCGTTCTAACTTTCAAAGTTTTTTTCTCCTCCTTTTTCATCATCCACTAACAGCACAATAATATCAGAGGTATGTTTCTATTTACAACCTTTCACCGTCCTCTTCATCTCTTGCCATTGTAGATTACACTGCACTGCTTCCATCTTCCTAAAATGTTCATCAATTTTATTCATCTCTCTATTCATTCTCCCCTCTTGGCTCACATTTTCTTCAGGTTATCTCAAACCTCTGCCCTGTTCCTCTATCCTGCCACCCACTTCTCTGCTTTTGTATCCCCTTGTTTTTGTTGTCCTTAAAATAGATAGGTTCCTCCATATTTTTTTCTATAACCTACAGCTTCCCTTTCTGCTCTCTGCCTCTTGCCCCTTCACCCCTTCACCCCTATATCCCCAAAGATTCCGTTCTTCTTTATCCTAATAATTTTTCACAAAATGAGAGTAATAAGATACTATCAAATCCAGACTAGTAATTTCCTATTGAAATTTGAGCCATTTTCAAGCTGATGAAAAATGTTTTGATTTTATCAAAGAGTAAAATGAAAATTTTCGATCAATTTTCAGAAATTTTCAGACACAGTATCATCTGCATCTATAGGCTGTTATGCAAAAAAAAACCTTTTTAAAGCATATCTAAGGTATTCTTAGGTGCATGAAATTAGCCTAAAATAACTTCATCCGATATGATGGATTACTAGTTAAGGAGGTAGAAGCAAATAAACGGCTTGTTCAAAATCAATGCATGGAACTGAAGTCCGACTGTGCAAGGCTTTTTTAATGCATGCACATTGTGTCCATCCCAATATCTCACTGTGTATTAAGCGAGTCTTCATTCAAGTCGACTTTCTATTTGTCAGAAATATTCAGTTTTAAAAACTCAATATTTAAAAGAATAAGCTCCTTTTTTTTTTTTTTTTTACATGTAATGTCATTGATCAGTTAGGGTGTTTGGTTTCATGTATACTACCAACCATTTATCATTATTTTGGCCTCAGCTCAGATACCTAGCTTTTAAGCACAATACAATATGTTTCACTTCAGAGTTGGTGGATAGATTATTCATTGATAAAACAATAAGTTTTCCCACAAAGTCATATGACTGAGTTTAGGATGTTTGTGGTGACGAATGCGTCCTTCTCGCAAAAGATTGCAAAAAGGGATGTATATAGGTCATTGGTAGGAGTCATCTAGGCACCGTTATTTGAGCTTGCACGTGGCAAATAACAAATTGAGATAATACCGGGCTTTTTCCCTTCCTGAAAGTCATTTTCAAGTGTATTGTTGATTATGCAGTAAGCCGAAGAATCATTCATCCTGATTAAAAAAATGTAAGATTTTTTTACCTATTAAAATGAAAAAGGAATTTAAAATTATTAATTTTCTACTTAACTTTATTATTCTGCAAAGATTTCTAAATTTTCCTGAATTTGCCTTAATTTTAATTTGCCATCATGAAAAGAACAGAAAAATTGTATATATATACTAACGTAGTATTTCATATAAGTTGTTCATTTATTTGATTTTAATTATATTTCTATTTCAATTTGTATGTTATCTTTTATTTATATTGTTAATAGTTTTATTTGATTTTTACCTGAATCTTGAATCTCTGAATCTTTCTACTAAATCAGTATCCATAATATATGCACTGTTTTTATTTGAGCATGTATTTTTTTAATGTCAAGTCAAATTTTCAGTAGTATGAGTCATGCAAATCTATATACATAATGCCAAGCTGTAAGGGATATTTTATTTTATGTCGCACATTCATGTACATTTACATGTATGTGTCATGTTGATAAGCAAACTTCAAAGATCAAGTCGGTTATTTGATGAGCGATAAGCTTAAGCCAAAATAGAGTTCACTTATTAAAGTTGAATATAACCTACATCTGTTCTATTTTTTCTCCATTATTCATGGCAATTTATATACATCTAAATATATTTTTTTTTACATTTTTAGAAATTCTGTGTTAGCAATTGATTGATATAAATAAACCTAAATTCATTCTAAATCAAAGATTTACACCGTAACATTTCTTGTGGTAAGGAAAAAAAATGAGATAAATTCTGATATCTTTAATATCTTAAAAAGTTATGGGTTTTTAGGGTACTGATTTGCAAAGCTCGTCAGCTGATAATGTTTTAAATTAATGTACATATGTACCGTTGATGTGCCTTTTCATTGTTATTCTTTGTTTGTCTCCTTTCTGGCCTTGCTATATTTTCTTACAAGATTTCTCTCCTTTCTAATTTGTTTGCTGAAGTGCTTTTCTTTTTTGTTTGTCTGGTTTTTGTATGTTTATGCCTTGCTTTCACCGAAAGATGTCCTGTAAGATAGGTTTGCGATTAATCGGTATTATGCACACGTATTTTGTTTAGTATACTGACCAGTAACCAATCAGAATGGCTCTTCCAATTAGCGATTAATAGCAAATATTACAGGGCTCAGAAAATATATTTTTTTTGCAATTTATAAGGGCTCGACTTTAGTACGAGGGAGCGCGGTGGAAAATGGATCCCCAAGACTGCAAGGGGCTCCTTAGAAAATTAGTTGGGAGCCTGGCTGGCTCTCCAGCTTCTTTGATCAATGATTTCCACTAAATACGGGCTCAAAAATAATAAAGTTAAGGAGACCGGTTGGCTCCCTAAAAGAAAAGTAAAGATCAAGCCCTGTAAATTATGTTAAAGATGAATTTCTGTGGAAATTTTATTCACCAGAGCTATTTTCCATTATTCGACCATTGGTCAGTGTCCTTCTTCATTTTGAGCAACCTCACACAAGTAAAGTACAGTGTACATGTATGTTCACATTTTCCACATTGCATTGTATGATGGGGTCACATTAATTTGTATCCTTTTTCTAGAGTATTTTTGGATCGTGGTACTTAGCACAATATATATCCTAAAATACAAAATTACTTTTTAAAATCTTGGCACGAAATGAAACTAGATATTTCAGGCTTCAAATATTTCCAAAAATAAAATTAATCCACGAAAGAATCACGGAGATATCGCGATATCAAAATTCAATTGACGAAACGATCGCATCGCTCCATGCTGGAAAATGGCGAGAATTGTCAACAAAATGTGTAAAAAAAATTAGAAGGCCCAGTTTAGAACAAAATTTACCATAAAATTGCTTCCATCTAAGATGCAAAATTTACAGTAGCTTGACCACAAAATATCAAGGAATCGAATGGTATGTCTGCTTACTTACAAATTTGATGATTTCTATCTGAAAATTGGAAGGATTCTGATCAGTGCCGCGAGACCTGTGTTTTTCTGCAAATGCAAGCAAATCTGCCGATCTTTTGGCAATATTTTCATTGTTTTTGGTCCTTTTGCTAAGAAAATTTCCAATTTAGGCAAATAAACAACGCTCTTAACGATGGTGATGTTAGATTTGCAATATTTCATCGATTTCGTAGAAATTCATAAGATGTACGAATTAATATGATGCGCGAATTAATGTGACAGCACCATATTTTTGCTGGTTTCATTGTGCATGTAGGAGGTGAAAGTACATTAGATATCTCCTGTTTGTATGGTACTTCCCCCAAAGTTTGTTGACCTCCCACAAAAGTTTACCGTAAGGTCACAAGACTTGAATGATTCTGTGATTTTGCTGGCATGTGCTTTCGAGGAATTGAGTTCAACTGCACGAAGATCTGGCTTGAAGTTTTTGTTAAACACTTTCTATTGGCGTTTATAACTGTACATACCAGCCATAAATGTAGCCCTATGAAAAGCTATCAATTATGACTATCAATTTTTACAAATTGTTCAATGTTCTTTAATTCAATTTTTTTTCCACATCTTAAAACTATGTTAATAAATGCAGTGAATTGTGTTGTAGAGCAATCTTGAACACTAATACTTGTAAGCTAAACTAAATTATTACGAGTATGACACTTAAAAAATTTGTAATTGAAATAAAACCACCTACAGTGCCTATATGATTAAAGGGGGACTTCACCCTCATTGATGCGCTGTCAGCGGATAACAAAAATACAATGATCACACATTGAGCAAAATTGGATGATCAATTCAACAATCGACCAATTACAGCGTAGACGTTGCGTAAATTTCATGCAGTGATGACGTGCCTTGTTAACTGTACTGGCTAGGGCCTTTATTGAGTTATTCCACTCAGAATTTTTTTTTCTGGATCAACAATTTTTACGTAAGGCAGATAATTGTAATAATGAATATTCCTTATTATTCTTTATTGCACTCCAGGAGATGCGCTTTCATACGAAACCGGCAAGACGTATCGCTACAACTACGCCACCGATATCGAGATTAGCGACCCCAGTTCAGGAGACGACTGGGCTAGTGATGGGTCAAAGGTCGGATTTAAGCTATCCTCTGTTGTGGACTTGGCAGTCGTCTGGCAGAACCCGCAAGATGCCTATGAAAAGATATGGAAACTAACAGTAAGTGGACGTTGCTACATATTAACTCTTTGTGCGTTCACCCGTAAACCCCCTGTGTGTTGCATTATTAAGGGAGTGTACATGTTTGTATGGGTGAATCTGTGCAAAAGTGCGAAGGGAACAGGCCAATGGATGTTCATTGACGCGAAGAAAACGTGGAATGAGTTAAAGGTATAGATTCGTAATGACCGGGATGCAGAAAGTGATGTTAAACGAGCTGATGTATTCACAAGTTGCTTTACATGCCTAAATATACATGTATCTGTGTAGGAAATTAGGAGTACATTTTTGCTCATATTCTGTGTACTTTACGTCAAACACGTCAATCGGCCATTATTCCTACAGTGTGCTAAGTGCTGTTGCACGGGGGAGAGTCGCCCTGAAATGGGCGGTGCAATCGGTGGTATTGTCTGCGGTGTGTGAGTTCGCATTGATTTTTTACGTGAAGCATGTTTTGTAAGGGAGAATACGACCGCAGCATGATTTTTTATTTTGCGATAATTAAGCCATTTCTAGGTCAAGTTCATTCAAACAAACTATGAACATGCTCTAATTTAGTATTGAAAAACTGCATTACGGTAATAATTTTACTGCAGCTCGCAAACTAATTAAATATCTGAAGCGCCCTCCTTCCAAAACTGGTCTTTCGCTTTAAGTGCTTGCCCGATTGCCAGAATTTTGGAGCAAAGGCAAAACTGCTTTCCGAAACTGGGCAAGCAACACTAACAACAATAAAAGGAATCATATATATGACGGTCCAGTATTTTTTAGTCTGTGGGTAAACAGTATTCTATACCTGCACACCCCGCCTCCTCCTTTACAAATTTCCATTTGTAGAGATTAAAGAATTAGTGCTGTCTAAGCTAGAGTTAAGATGTTTCACACAGATCTCTTTTCAGGCAAGTAATTCTTAGCTCTTTCTGAATTTCCCTGCCTGACAGAATAAGGGCTGTGGAAAAGTTATGTAGCACACTGAAGTGTGGTATAAAATAGTACCCTTTGCACAAAAGGTTGTAATACACATTGTTAAGTTAGATCTCAAACAGATTGGACATAATTTTCAATTTCATTACAAAGGACTTTTCAGCTTGTATTATACAGATTACTGTAAAAGAGAACATTGAACAAAAATTCAGTTTCGGCCATTTTCAGTAGAGGGCAACCAAAGTGTTTTTTTTTAGGACATATGACATTTGCATCTGACAACAAGGCTATAGTCTTGAATAAGGTACCTCGAATTGTGTTTAGGGATATATATTTCATAACTTAGTATATGCCTTAATATTATCCTTTAAAAATGAGCATTATTCCTAATTCAAGAATTTCTTTTAAAGTTTGCAGATGCGAAGCTCCAGAACCCTGAGTCGNAAGTTTGCAGATGCGAAGCTCCAGAACCCTGAGTCTCGCAGTGACGAAACAGACACATTCAGGGCTGCACCCAACCTACAGGTCCTTACGGGTCAACCTCTCTACGTTGTTACGAAGAAAGGAAAGATGGGCGTGGTCTATGGCTCGACCAGCGACACACCCTCTTCGCTCAACTTGAAGAAGGGTGCGGCGGGATTGTTCCAGCTTCAGACTGGGGAGTCTACTGCAACAGAGGTAAGGTTGGAACTATTGGATGTAATTTTAGGGTTTGATTAATTGTTTGATTTACAGATTTAGTTTTCAATCTGTAAGTGTTGTCAGTGCTATATCTTGTATCATTAAAGGGAAGTTTTTGGTGGTTTTAACAAATTTTATTCAATTAATTGAAATATAGTACTTTTATACACAGGGTGCATTACTTATTAGGGTCGAATTCCATTGAATCAGAGGATGAAAATCAAAGTTTAATTCCAATTGTTATAAACAAATAAATTAAGAAAATAGATTATGAAGGATACTTCATTTTGAATATGCAAAGTAATCAGCAGATACTTTTTTGGATTTCATAGATCAGTGCATTAGGTAGTTACTTATTCCGTCTGTTACTTATAACTTTTAGGCTTATTGAGAATAACGTTTGAAAAACATATTATCTTTTTTTTTTTTCATGTTGTTGGTCGCTGCTTCAGGTGACTGCCATGTATTCCTCAGCCAATTGAAAGATCACCAAGACAAAAGGCCTCCCTTGATGCACTAACCCGTACCCTGTCAATGATTTACAAAGGCATAAAGAATACATTATAGTTAAAAAAGATACCTATTTTTGTTTGTTGAATTTGATAAGTTGATGTATCGTGGGATCGCCAGGTCAGTTACTCCTCAGGCAATGGAAAGATTAATAGCAAAAACCTCTCTAGCTGCACCATCTCCTCATCTGTCAATGACTTTCATCATCCTATCTATAAGATTAAAGTTAAAAAAAAATGTTTTTGTTTGTTGGATTTGATAGGTTGATGCATCAGGCGAATGCCAGGTCAGGTATTCCTCTGGCAATGGAAAAATCACCAAAACCAAAGACCTTGCAAGCTGCACCAACCCCTCTTCCATCAACGACTTCCAGCACCCTAGAAGGATCCTGGGAGTGAACGTTCAATCAGAATGCTCGACAGTGTATACTTTGTCGGATGATGGTGCTGTTATCCAATCAGCAGAGGGGATGGAAAGCTATGGGATTAGCGTTAGCATCAGGGATACCATTGCTTCGTCAGTGAAGTCAAGGTAATTAATCTACAAATTAAGTAATTGATTTGTAAATGAGAATTTATCAGTCAGGTATGATTCTTTATTTCTGGGATGGATTCATAAGGGGTGTTGTTACAAAGTTGCAATGATCGCGAAACAACTTGTAGTTTTCTTGAATCTTTAGTCTTGAGATTTATGTGAAACGAGCTGATGTATTTACCAATTGCTTTACTTGCATGTGAACGAAATCAGGAGAAAATTTTTGTATGTATTCTAGCTTATTTTGATCTTAAAAGGCCAACCAACTGTTATTCCTACGGACCGCTCATGGTATAGTCAGCGTAATTGGACAATCCGTTCAAAAGCAGTGATATTTACTAATGGGGATCATTGAGTTGGCAACTTTGATAGAATCTTTGAGGAATAATCAGACAACTTCCCATTCACTTTGTGTATAAAATTGTCAAAATTGGCTTATCACTGAAATATTTGTAAATTTCACTTTGCAGAATTGACCTTTAATTTTACAAATATGGAAATGTAATTCACAAACTTCAGGGAATGATTTCACTTTTCATATTTGATTAGCAGTTTTAGACGCAGCTGAAATTTTTTCAAAACCTTAGTGTACAGTAATTATGTGTGAAAAAGTTGCAAAACAAAACATTTTTTTGTGTAGCAATCATGCTAAAATGCACAGCAAATTGCGATGCAATACCAGGAAAATTATTCCCTGAGCTTTCTCATTCTTTCTCCTACAGACAAACCCTGGCAATGCAAGGTTCAAGTGACGGCGCGGGAGCTCTCCAGGGAGCAACTGTAGAGGCCGCTATTCAGAGTGCAGGAAGCTTTCTTGCACAGACACTTGGACAGGACATGGTAGATCAGCAGTGCACAGAAAACTGCCAGTCGGTAAGTTCATGCAACTGTAAACAGATTTCTACGGAATGATATCGCACCAATATTTACATACCTGCCAACTGTTTCTGGCGTAATCATTGAGATTTTTGCTTGGGAATTACACCTTATAATTTTTTGAAAAAGTAAGATTCTTTTATTCTCCGAGTACAGTCAAACCTGCTTAAGCAATCACCAATCAATAAAGACCACCTTTCTTGACTCCATAGAATGCAATTTACAAGTAAATGAACCTGTCTATAGAGACCACAGGCTTTTAAAGACCACTTTTTCTGTCTCCCTTGGATAGTCTTTTTAGACAGGTTTGACCGTATTTAAATATGTTATCAAAATAGAAATATATTTAAACACCTGGGGCGGTATTCTGGTAGGTGTCTTATCTCAAAATATTATCTTATCTTTAAATTGCTATTCTGGAAGCACGGTATTCTGGTAGGTGTCTTATCTCAAAATATTATCTTATCTTTAAATTGCTATTCTGGAAGCTGTATTATCTCGGTGTCCTAACTTTTGTCTTATCTTTTGTCTTATCTCCCCTGCGCGTCATGAAAAAGCAGTGCGCAACGTATTGCGCGCAAAAAGATAAGATAAATTGGTATTCTGAAAAGTGTCTTATCTTTTGTATTATCTTTTCTAATGTATTACTTCGCATAGAGAATTAGGACACCTCCTAGCTGTCTTATCTCCACCATGGCGGCAATTTTTCTTGCATTAAACGTAATTAGGAAATAGATCATGTTGAGAAACGAATGTCTGATTATGAAATACCAATACAGACTTTCAAAAAGTTGTTTTTATTTATTTTTTCATGAATTTCGTTTACCTGCGACTTGATGCAACAGGATGAATTTCTTGAACATGTGCTCAAAACAAGCACGTGATAATTAGGACAATTAATTTGCTAGCGCGCAGTACGCGAAGTGTTTCAGCGTATTGCAACTGTGTTGCGCAGGGGCTTCAGCTAAGGTTTTCATTGGTCAATGAGCTTGAAAGAGGAATGGAACATTGATTTCAATTGGCTGTCTGAGATAAGATAGGCGGGCCCTAAGAGAGATAAGACAGAGAAAAGAGAGTTTTCAGAATACCGATTTAAGACTGTCTTAGCACTGTCTTATCTTATGGAGATAAGACAAAAGATAAGACACCGAGATAAGACAGCTACCAGAATACCGCCCCTGGATTAATGACTTAAGTACTCCCATATGAATGTTTTGTGGGGGCATCAAACTAATATTTAAATATATAAGGGCATTTCAAGTGTAGCTGGCGACCAGACATCAATATATCCAATGTGTTTTTATTCATTTTCCTTGATTTCGTTCCAGGCTTCAGACATCGTTGACAAGTATAGGAAGTCCATCAAGGCCGAATACCTGGCCAAGACAAAGTCCTCTGCAGCTTTCCTGGAAATCCTTGGAGCGTTCAGACAGGCTGGCAAGGAGACTATTGTCGACATTGTGAAGTGTAGCTCAAACGATGAAATTAGGTAGGTTTTTTAATACAGGCCTCTTAAAAAGTCTTTGCATGACGGGCAAGTGATTCAAAATTTTACTGCTTGCCCAAATTCCCTATTGGCATTGTATGTCCTATGTTTTAAGGTGATTTCTTTAAATTCAGCCATAGAATATGCCTCAAGTCGGTAGAAGCTTTTGCTGAAATTTATGATCATTTGATATGACAAGGATAAATAGTTTCATTGTATAATAACGATATAAGTATAATACAAGTCAAACAAATGGAAATGTAAGGTTAGCAGTAAATCAATAAATATTAAAAGATTAGAAATCTGCAGTATTTTGATATTTTAAATATTACCAAGCATGTTAAGAAAATGTCTGATTTAATTTTGTCATGCTTATTTGATCCTTGCATTCAGACCACAGCTCCTGGACATCGTTGCCGCCACGCAGACAAGTGCATCATGGGAAGCCGCCCTGGAACTACTGGACTTCAATAACAACGATCAAGAAGAGACCATCGAGAAATTCTTGGTCAACGCTGCCTTTAATAGCCACCCTTCGGAGGCACGGATTGAGAAGATTTTTGTAAGTCCTCTTCTTCCATTTTATTGTTGTTCTTTGGTGTATAGGCATCCTATTAACTCATTTTGCGACAAAGTCAATCACAATTCCTTTCCAAAATTAGCAACACAAAAATGTTTGATTCTCCTTTTAAACATTCCAATCAAATGTAATGTTACCTAATCGGATCTTCATTACCAAAAAAAAAGGGTGTTAAAATGTTAAAATATGATGCCAATTTAAGGATTAGTGATAGTTTAATTGAAATATTCTCTGCAACAAACAGAAAATGGTGGCACACTAGTAATGATCAGATTTGATGTAGATTTTCTTTCTCTTCTCGTGCATCTGGTATATTTTTAGACCTGTGCATCAAATGTTTTTGGACCAAAACACAACATGTGTTCCATCGTACTGGAAGGGCTAGTTGCTTTGTCCTGGTTGCGTCACACTAGCACCTAATTAGCAGCTGGATGAGAATGACACATGTAGATAAGTTTCTTTCCAAGGAAAATAAGTGACCTGACAGGATTTGAACCCAATTATGTTGTCATTCGCAGTCCTACCAGGACTTGACCATAAGACTAGAATATGATTTCTTATTTTTCTTTTCATTTAGGACTTGGTCCAAAGTGATGCTGTGTCAAATGAGCCTAAGACGATGGCCCTATCACTAGGAGTAACGGTCAAGAGCTACTATTCGGTCAATCAGTATTCATAGATTTTTAATACTTTCTTGTTATAATTATTATTTATTTCTCTTTTCAGGACTTGGTCCAAGGTGACGCTGTGTCAAATGAGAACATCAAGAAGACGATGGCCCTATCTCTTGGAGCAACTGTCAAGAGCTACTGTGCAGTCAGCCAGGAGCAATGTGCATCCGAGGTAGGCTTCTTAAACAGTCAAACCTGTCCAAGGGATACAGAAGGGAGACAGGGTCATTTACATATACACTGCATTAGATGGAGTAAAAAAGTGGCCTTTTCGGACA
>BQKZ01004034.1:44949-58043 GCA_036244855.1 Temnopleurus reevesii
GGTCTTCACCTTGGAAGCCGGTCTCATCAGAATGGGGCCTGCAAAAATATTTCATTCATGTCATACTTATCACTATCTTTTTTCCCCCAAAGTTATTAGGAAGGCAAAACTACACAAACGGGCAGATCTGCTAGTCATCATAATAATCATCATCATCACCACCACCATCATAGTCATCATCCCCACCATCAGGATTGGTCTCATCGTCATCATCAATACCCAAATAATGAATCTACAAATTTACCTCTGCAATATACTTTTAACATTACAGACAAATAAATCATCAAGTTGACTGTTTCTTTATCTGATCTTCCTTTTGCAGAAATGGATACCACCGCAGCACCATTTGAACTGGACATGCAGATGACTGGATCTGGTCTTCTACGAAAGAGCTCTTTTGACGTCAGCATTAATGCTGCAAATGACTCACTCAAACTTATGGAGGTACAATAATCAGAGGAGAATATTCTATTTTTCTATCACACTTCTTGAATAATAGCATTGGTCTAGTAGATAATGATATCCACCTGCTAATTTTCGTTTCAAAGTTTACATTTTAAAGGCAGTCCGTCATGATTGGCATGACTTCCGGTTGTGAGCGCGCACGGACAGCGCGATGCGTATTGGCAACAACGATATTTGAAAATTTCCTTGCTTACGCACCTTGCCAAGCTCAGAAACTCCGAACACTTCGTATGACTTTTTTATCCTTGTAGTCGTTGCGTGTAACTTTGATTCATCCCCTCCTTGGCTTCAATTTTTTTTTTTAAAACGTGCGGAACGTATACGTTTGCGATTGCCAAGCTGTGAGCTAGCGAAATAAAGCTTGCTCACTCGCTATTCCAGGTAAAAAAAAAAAAGTGATTTTCGGTTCAGCAATCTTCGCAATCAAAATGGCTGCAGACAGTTTGGCTATTGTAACCGGAAGCCATGTCGATCATGACGGACTGACTTTAAAAGGAATGTCTCAATCTTTCAGGCTGTATCCATCATATTTTATACGTGGTTTTGAAGTTGCTAGATACAATTCTATGTACAATATCAATGATAGTGTTTTCAGCCAGAAGCTCACAATTATTATTTTACCATTAATTTACCAGGACATGATATACTGGAAGATCTTTATTTCAGTATGTGTTAAATGGTGTACAGTAAACAGGCCTTTATTTTCTACTGTATGTGGAGGTGGTTGATTTCATCACATTTGATTTTTAACTCATTCCACATTTTCTTCGCGTCAATGAACATCCGTTGGCCTGTTTTCTTCGCATTTTTGCACAGAGTTCCCATACAAACATGTACACTCCCTAAACAATACAACACACAGGGGTTTTTCGGGTGAACGCACAAAGAGTTAAGGATAGTACTTTTACAAGTTTTTAACTTTCTTAATGATCCAATCATTTTCTCTGTAATTCCATTCTCGTTGTGTGATTTGTACTTTTGTATGTTTGTTTTGATTGAAATGGTGAATAAATTTCAATTTAATCCAATGTGTTTCCTCTCCACCAGGTACTAATTTTCTCCAGAGGACTCGAGAGTTTCTTCGGTGAGGATACTGGCGACGAAGGCGAATCGACGGCCGGCATAGCGGTCCAGCTCCTTGGCGTCACGCTCCGACCAATAGTATTCTTCTCTGGGTCAGGTGACCTGATGAGCATGGCGTGGAGTTTAGGCTCCGCCTCCACCGATTCGTCCTATTCTGCTGTCGCTGGTCTTATTCTGCTCCAAGACCATGCACAGGTTGGTGGTTTCACATAATTTGCTTTATTTTGGGGGTGTTGCTCAAAAGTTGCCTTGATCGTAAGTTGCAGTTGATTGGAATGCGCCAATCAAACTCATTGTTTCATGCTTATCTTGTTAAATCCGACACCGTGCGCGACTGAAAATGTGCATTAAAATTTGCAAAGTTGCAGTTGATTTTGAACAACACTCCCTTAGTGTGTCTGGGGGAATGGGAGAAAGTACAATGATGATATTTGTAGATCGATGATAGAAAGTTGGTGAGATTAGAATGATTAGACTTTACTTTTCAATGAGCATTTGCGGGTCTGCCTCATCTGGTTTGTTTTTGGTATGTTTTCAAATATTTTCCCTAGAGCCATGCACAGTGAGCAGAAGGGACAAAGGATTCAAAATAGCTAGATCCACGCATAAGAAATGCCCTTCCCTGTTATTCTGCAGAGAAATGTCGAACATATATCACTTCAGTTCAGGGTATTAACGCGGAATGTATTTTCATTTTGTGTTGATGAAGCTATTGTGAAGGCTTGGATGAATTGTTTACTTTGTCCAGTTCCATTGTCTCCTCTGCTCATAGTGATGGCAGCACAATTTACCACATCCACACTTTATTCAGTACTAAGTCAGATATTGCCAATACGGTTGCTGTGCATGTCTCACATCCATTCAATTCTGTCCATGGTAGTTTAACCCTAAAACGGCTGGGGGGGGGGGGGGGNTGAGCATGGCATGGAGTTTAGGCTCCGCCTCCACCGATTCGTCCTATTCGGCTGTCGCCGGTCTTATCCTGCTCCAAGACCATGCTCAGGTTGGTGATTTTGTGCTGATTGGAGTAATAAGCGCTCAACAATTCAATAGTTTTGTTCTCATTTTTGCAAAACTACACACCTCTGTGGGAGGGACTCTTTTTTTTGTTAACTCAGGGAGTACGCACAATAGCCAGAGTGTGCTTTCTCTTGTTTGCAGTGCCCAAGCTGGTGGCTTGGGCTATGTAATCCCTGCCTTGGGCATCAATGCAAAAGACAAAGGATTGAAGAGCATAGAAAACAGGTTGCGTTGAATTCCTAAAATTCTTATTTTCCCAATCTTCCAAACATTGTGAATTTAGAGGGAAGAATATGACTTTTCATCATTTCAAAACCATGTTTTCCTGAATTTTCATTGTATTTGTATTGCATACTCCTAGAAACATTCTCTTTTTAACTTTTACAACCAGCGGACTGTATCGTATAGAGTTGCAATTTATTGTATCTCTCAGGTACATAAATTTCAATAGACTTGCTATTACTATATTGTAAGTTTAATTGCATTTTTTATGTTGCAAATCCCAGTACAGTTGAACCTCATTATAAGGAGATCCTTGAGACAAGCAAAACATATATTTAATCTTTCGCTTTTATCTTTACGGATATATGTCTTTCAGTCTAGGACGGTGTTTCACCAAATTGTTGTTAAAGTTACGCACGACTTTAAGAAAGACTGAAGTACAATCAATTAGCACAATTAGCACAGTCTGGCGTAAAGTAGTTTGTAAAGTCTTTCGTAACAGCGCCGCCCAGGCCTGTGTTTCATAAAGCTGTTTGTAGTTGTACGCATGGCTATAGGAACAGCTGGTGACCCTTTCCTGCACTCAATGATATTCCCTTGTGCTGAATCGCACCTGAGAAAGGGTCACGGGTAGTTTTGTGGAGTCGTGCATAGATCTATGAACACCTTTATGAAACACAACCCAGGAAGCTAAATTCTACTGTTTGTTAATCTTTTTTGTCTTCAAATTAATTTATTAGATTAAACTAATCTAAAATTTACTTCTGTTTTGTTTCTCACCTCCAGAGAATATCCCTGCAGTCAGGAATGGAGGTCGAAGCCAATCTTCAAGGAGGGCTGTCGATCGATGTCGGCGGTGCTTTAGACTTCAGCTTGTGGCATAGAACATCTACAACTACAGTTTATAACAGGTGAATTTCCACATTTCATTCGTTCGTACAAAATTTCCAAGCAGCAGCTTGTAATGGGTGAAATTTTAAAGTAATGCTAATAATCATGGCTATTCATATTGTGCACATTTCCACCTTGAGGTGCTCATGGCGCTTTTAGAAACTAAGACAATCCAACAGAAAGTGAGAACATGAAGAGACGATAGAAAGTAAAACAAATATTTTTAGAATCTTTGATTTCGAGAAATTAGAACAACATATCTCTCTCTTGTAGATATTTTTTTTTATTCAATAACAAAATGCATGTTTTTCATTATGAACTGTACATTTTACTACTCTTTATGCTTCATCTTTTCCAATTTTCTCTTTTTGCAGTGGGGCAATGTCGATACGAGGGTCTACCCGCCTAGCTAGTCCATTCCTAAATACGGGTATCAGCTACGGTGCTGATGCATCGGGTCACACCTCCCTTATCTGAATAAATATTTTTTGATTCAACAACAATGCAGACTTACCATTATTATCAGTACATTTTACTACTCTTTTTGCTTCATTTCTTTCACTTTTCTTCCACATCTCCCTTATCTGGATAAATATTTGTTCATTGAACAACAACACAGATTCATGTTGACTTCACTTTTATTTTATTTCTTCCAATTTTCTTGTTGTGCAGTGGGGCAATGTCGATACGAGGGTCTACCCGTCTAGCTAGTCCATTCCTAAATGCAGGTATCAGTTACGGTGCGGATGCGTCGGGTCCCATCTCCCTTATCTGGATAAATATTTGTTGATTCAATAACAATTTTTCATTATGACCTCAACATTTGTCTTCTCTTTTAACTTCATTTTTTACTTCATTTCTTCCAATTTTCTCTTTTTGCAGTGGAGCAATGTCGATACGAGGGTCTACCCGCCTAGCTAGTCCATTCCTCAATGCGGGTATCAGCTACGGTGCCGATGCGTCGGGTCACATCGACTTCATCACAACAGTCAAATTCTCTTCACTACCTCCGTCGTTCTGTTTACAGATGACCCAAGAACCTCTGTCTTACAAGTGAGTGAACTTTAGATATTTTAAATGCTATAAAAATACTGTTATGTACCCCCCCCTTGTCTGCAACCTATCAAAAGATTCTGAAATTTCATTGATATGCCATTGTGCTACTCCTGAGATGACAACCATATGAATTCAAGGCTTTCATTATAAGTGAATCACAGAGAGTTAGGTCATTATTGTCAGGCGTTCTTTCTCTTTTGTTTAGCATTTTTGTTACTCACATTTTAATTGGGCTATTGCATATTCTGGAACAGTTGGCATCTGTGAATTAGGGTGAAGGAAAGTATTCCTGAGCTAAATGTGAAGGCGTGAATGGGAGTTGTGTACTTTGTCAATTCTGCTTACAGCGCATTGTTATTCAGCGTCTTCTTTTAATCACATGATTCAAATGAGGCAAGTTTTGGACCAGCCCCTTCATTCTTATCTCTACCAACTCCTTTCAACATTTTTACCTCATTTTCTGTAACACAGGCAATTTGTGCAAAAGTTTGAGCAGCTGGAGAAATCTCCCAAGAAGTTTGACGTCTCGTATTCACGCAGGACAAGAGTCCTTCCGTCCTCTTTCAAGCTTTTCAACGAGAACTCGCCGATGTGCGACGAAATGTTCGGACAAGAAGAGGAAGAAGCGTCCTCAAGCTGGTGGTAAAGAATTTCATAGGATTTACGTTGACTTGATTCAATTGGATATTTGATATACTTAAATGTACTAAATGGAATTACAGCCAAACCTGTCTATAAACAGGTTCATTTATGTGTAAATTGCCTTCTAGAGAGTTAAGAAAGGTGGTCTTTATGGACAGGTAGTCTTTAAATACTGGTGGTTGCTTAAGTAGTTTTGACTGTATACTGTCAGAAATGTTTAATTTTGTAGACAGAATTCTGTCTTTTTTGTCAAATTCAAATGTAATTGAATTGGATATTGAACATATACGTATTTATCAGAAATTTATAGAGACTTCATATTTAGGGTGATATGATGATCATGTTTAACTGAAAAAATTCTCAGTTCACCAATATCCTTCTTGAGAGTAAGATGATGCAAAAAATTTGCCTTATTGACAACACACATCAGTTATTGAGTTTACATTCATTTCTTTGTGCACCTTTGTAATGTTAGTGTGAAATTTGTTATTTGCATTAACAATGAAATGGATTTGAAATTATTTTCTTTGCAATATGAATTTTATACAAATGCATGAAATGCAGAATATTCTACCAATTTACTTTGATAACATTTTTCGTGTATAGTAATAGATCATTTGATATCAAATTTTTGTATGGATTTCTTATGACTTATAAGAGTGAGATGAATTAGTAGTATTAAGAAAAACGTTTGAGAGTAGAAGACCATACATGTACATCTAGATACAGAGAAAGTCAATGGAGATTTGTTGATTTTTTTTAATTGATAATTTATTCCTGCAATGCTAAAGCAGTATTGTTTCAGTATTACGCTAAAGATTGTACCAATGCATCAGTGATTATATTATTAGATGCGAACCAAAATCTTAATCTTCGTCAATTATGTTTGGATGAGGGGTACCAATCTCGATAGTCATCCAGACGAAAATATTTCATAAAAACGGAGCTAAAGATGCCATACAATTTTGCAGGTACATGTATGTCACCTTGGACTGTAAGATTATCAATTATTGTGCACAAGAACTAATACAAGTTGGTCCTAGAGTCTTTCTTATCTTAGGGAAACGCCATCCAAATGTGGTGATTTATGGTATTCATTTTGGGGATATCAAAATACGATCTGAGATTACAAAATTTTATTTGACAATCAAAACCAAATTTGAGCAACAGTATTATACTTCTAAAACAGTAGATATAAATTAAAAAAGAAAGAGTACTTTCTAAATTAAATATGCATTATTTTTCC
This sequence comes from Temnopleurus reevesii, assembly GCA_036244855.1. NCBI lineage: Eukaryota > Metazoa > Echinodermata > Echinoidea > Temnopleuroida > Temnopleuridae > Temnopleurus > Temnopleurus reevesii. The sequence goes on from BQKZ01004034.1 coordinate 51,575, forward strand.
ATTAGACAAAATGCCACCATCAGCCAGACTTGGGGCAACAGCTATTTACTATGTCATTTACACATATTTGTTCCAACTAAAATGTGTGCACAAAGTGCTATTTATGTAAAATTATATAAAAAGCATTAGAGCATTACAAGGTCCATAATTATGTTTCATTCAAGTGTAGTCACAATTTGTGAAGATGCCTTTTTTATTTGGAACTCAGCATCAAAGACTCTGTGTAACGTTGTAATTGCTCTACGGTTATTTGAAGGAAAAAGAAAATCTCAACTCAAGCGGTCTGTCCATCCGCAGGATGCTACAAGAATTTTTTTCATCAGTTGCCCAGTCGGGCAACCAAGTTTTCCAATCACTTGTCCGGACAAAAGTTTGTCTTGCCCAAAATTGATGGTCAATGCAAATTTGCATATAGAGGAAAACTAGTATGGAATTGTCAGTTTCCCAATCAGGCAAGGGACAATGTAATTTACATGCCCGACAGCTTAATTTTGTTGCCCCGGGCATGCGGACAAGTGGGTTTGTAGCACTCTAATCCCATTATAGTTAGTTTGCAAGAATAAAGAAAGTAGCTCTGCACTATCATATCTATGAAAATTAAATTATGTGTCCCCAGAACAGAAAATTCCAGTACAGCATGCCCATGGAGGTAACACTTTTCATCTTGGCTCTGATCAAGCATTAAACTTTGATATTGAACTTGAAGTTTCATATTTTCACAGCTTGATTTATATGCATCATCAACTATGCAAATCATAGTAATGATCTGGTTGTTTAGAATTTTTTATTGACACAACATTAAGTGCATACTGTATGACACAAATTATTCATGTTAGTAGTAGACCTACATTAGTAGAAATTTGGACAAACATTTGTGTGTGAATTTTGGAGTCTTCCATCTTTATTTAGCAACATAATTTGATTGTAAGATGCTTTGATGTAAATCTACTTTAAAAAAAAATAATATTGGTTGTTTAATATTGAAAGCATGTGTAGGGTAATATGCAAGGGTAAATCTGTCTTTTTTTATCAGCATTCCAAAGGACAGATTTGCAATGTGAATATTTGAAAAATATGATCGTGTTATTATTAATGCAATAAGAGTTTAAAGTTTATATGTGACATTGTAAATCGTAAATTCATGAAATAATAGTGTTTAATCGCACTGAATTAGCCTTTGTTTGGACCTAAATAATTGAATGGTACATGTATTTGGACAGTACTTATTCACTCTTTTCTTATGTAATATTATAAATAAAACAAACAATGAAAATCTACATTATATCAACTTGATTCACCCTCCAGTGGAACAACTCATTGACCAAATTTATAATTTACTGATTCCTTTTCTATTTTTGATCCTGTTTTCTTCTGTTAATGATACAACATAAACAATGAAAAGCTACATTATATCAACTTGAGTCGCCATCCAGTGGAACAATTCATTGAAAAAAATTATATTTTACTAATGCCTTTTCTAATTTTGATACTGTTTTCTAATGTTAATGATACTATATGCAAATGCCAATCAAGGAAGGTAGAAATATATTTTGAAATTTCAAGACGGTATTATATTTGTCATTATTTTCTCAATTTTGTCATAATATTCTTCAAAATTTTCTTTGAGCGATTCTTAGATCTCCATTGCTTAATGTCTTAAGACATACACTCTAGCTGTCCTTCGTGCACTAAAGAACAGAAAGAACAAAGATATTGGACAAAGTAAATAACTTCATTCAAGTATGTAACCTTTACAACATTTCAATGCAGAATAGGAGGTAGAGGAATTTCTTTTGTGTGCATCTAGCTGTTGTGAAATCTTTGATTTGAAGTTGTTCCTCCTCTGCTGACAGTGCTGAGTTTACAGAATACAACTTACAGTGCCTATACACTGAGCAGACGGGACAAAGGATTTTGGACAAAGTAAATGACTTCATTCAAGCATTCAAACAGAAAGTACCTTCACCATTCATTGTGTAATACCCGTTTGATATATTTCTACATAATAAGAGGGAAGGAAGTTTCTTTTGTGGGCTTCTAGCTATTATGAATGGAAATTGTTTACTTTGTTCAAATACTTTGTCCCTTCTGTTCGCAGTGTATAAATACACTTTGAAAACCTACTAAGTGCTAAATTTAACTCCAAAAGAACAACGAAAAATACTACATAGAGCTTGTATAATCCCATAAGGTATTGAAATCAATATAATCTGTGTTTAGGGACATAATTTGTGATAAGCGCGTTATAAATGCTGTAAATTATTATTATTATTATTATTATTATTATTGAAAGCTGCTTACATGTCAATATTTACCACTTTCTTACATTTGAAATTGATTTCAAATATAAGAAATATATCAAATCCCTACTCAGGGATTCCTTTTTCCCGAACACCATCCGTTCGTGGAATGGTCTGCCTGAGTTTGTGATTTCATCGTCTTCCTTGGACGTCTTCAAGTCGCGAATTGGAGGTGTCCCACTCCCTCTTTAACTCACATGAGAAGACTTTGTAAATATTGGAAATAGTATATCAAGCGGGTTCTTAGTTCAACTGATGTGCGACAAGGTCTTATGCACACTACAGGAAGAACGAGAAGAAGAACAAGAAGAAGAAGAAGAAGATTTATGTCACACATTCAAAAATTGATGTGCTAGAAGGGGAAAGAGGGAAGGGATGAGTCGTTGGATGGAAGAAAGGATTGAAGGAGAATAAGGAAAGAGAGAGAGAGATGGAGAGAGAGTGAAAACTGAGAAAAACAAGGGAGAAAGGAAAAGACCACTTTTTAAACCAATTCTAAACCAATTTATTCAAATTTATTCCTGTTTGCAACAAGATGAACTATGTCAATCTGTCAGAAAACTAGAAATTGCGCGCTCGGCAGGTTGCGCAGCCGAGCACATATATCCCCCGAATAAACTACATTGCACTGTTGTGGGTTTTATTACTGTCAACTGAACCAGGTTGGGGGTGTATGTTGTTGTACCAGGCTGGCAGCAGATGTGCGATTGCTTGGAAAAAGGTGAGTGCCAAGGAACTGCAGTAAATAAAAAAAAAACGGTCCTCAACATATGAAAGAGAAATAGCGGCCCCCTGGTTTGTCTAGACTGCCCCTGAGCCCCACCCCCACCCCGGGTCAGTTTATGCTTGGTCATTATGTAATACCTATTTATCACTTTGATTATATCACGATTCACCCGATTTAAACCTAACAATATATGCAAATCACTGGCTTAAATCAATCTCATTCATCAGGAGGGGATTGATTTTCCACTTTCAGTACCTTGATGAATAGATATTATATAATGCTGCACTCCAGTGCTCTCAAATACCCAAAGTCTATGAGATTAGTTGAAAATAATGCTTCACTGTACAACGAGTTATCTTTCTTGGAAATGTGAGTGGTCCTGAAAAGGACCTACCCACTCTCTATGATTGTTGTTAACATGAGTGCAGAATAGCCAACCTGAAAATTCACATTTCAGGGAGATTTTCCCATGAAATCAGGGAGATCTTTGTCTTTAACACACACAATCAAATGGAGGAAATCAAAGAATGAATCAGGGAGATTGCTGAAAATCTGACATTTCTCACTAAGAAATCAACTTATTTTCAGGGATCTCCTGCTCAATCAGGGAGACTTGGCAGTTCTGTGAGTGTAAGATGACTGTAGTATTACATAACTGATTGTCGTGCAACCGGTGTGTGTGATCATTCGGGAGCTGTCTTCAGAGGAGAAGGTTTGGAAGTGTACCCCGATCTTTTGGTTGTTGATGGATCTATCTTGCCTCATAGTGTCGGAGTTAACCCATCACTTACCATTGGAGCAATTGCAGAAAGATGTGTTCGGCTACTTGCTCTCAGAAATGGATGGACCATCAACTAAGACAGTGTTAAACTAATCCGTAAGTATCGCTTCTTAGTTTATTGATGCTACATTATGAAAAAAAAAGAACATTAATGCGGTTGGAGGATTCAGTTCAGTTTTTCCATACTAAATTCACATTTTTCTTTAATGAACAAAAAGGTGGCGAAAAAAAGAAAGATGGGGTTCCATAGCAGTTATCCCTAAACTTACAGAGAGCGCAAAAAAAATCCAGAGTCGGTCAGATTTTACTAGTATTTCAAACTTTCAAACAGAGGGATGTCCATTAAAAGAAGAGTCTACCCAAGAATGATTATTTTTAACAGAAGCAGAAAAAAATAGGTGAGTAGAACAAAAAAAAGTTTGAAGAAAATCGGACAAGTAATAAAAAAGTTATGAACTTTTTTAAGATTTGAAAAAATGGGAAAATCAGTGGAAATTTCCAGAGATGCTGCCAATTTGATGACATCATGGGTACACAACTAACCAGAGTTTTCATTATAAATATGGTGCAAAATTCATTATTTTTACAGAAAGTTTCAAAGTTTGTATCAATGTAAACATGCAAATAGTGGATCTAACAATATACATATCTATCATAAGATATATAGTTAAAGTTTTGAGGAAATCATATATCTTTTTTGGGAAAAGTGACATTTCATAACATTGATATGAATGTAATAGGTGGTCAGTTGTGCACCTGTGATGTCATCTGTTGCCAATTTGTCTAAATATTCAAACATTCATAAGGCTCTTAATAAATAAACAAATTTACAAAAAACTTTTTTGTTCTGTTCATCTATTTTAATCTTCTGTTGAAGATATATAATTTTTGGGTAGACTCTTCTACTTACAAAATTTGGTTGCAAAGTTCGTCAAATATCTGGCCAGACGATGTATTAAGATAAACATGATGCAATATGTTATGCAAAAGTGAACAATCATAGAAGAGCTAGGTTTCAAAAGTAGCAGAAGTATTTTTGCAAGCGTTATCAAAACCTATGTTAATATAATCCCTTTCACGTTCAACAAAAGGATGATGCGGCTTCAATGCCAACCCGATACCCCTACTCATATATACCTTTTTCTTTCCTTTTTTTGAAAAAAAAAAGAAAAAGCAAAACCCCGATGTTAGGGTCAAGGTGTAATGAAAAGAGAGATGGAGGAGTCCTATCTAGAATTGTTCTATGATTCCTGGGGAACATTTCTAGTGTGGACTACCCTTGCATCGAGGTGCACAAGGTTGTCAAAAAATGCAGTTGCCATGGCAACGACCCTCCAAAATCCGGATATTCATATTGATAATAATGGTCATTATAAGTAGATTTACTATTATTTCTTATAAACTGGTAAAAACCTGCATGTCAGGATATTCCTTGATGGAGAAGTCTGATAAAACATTCCCGCCCCCTTCCGAGTTTTTCTGTTGGTTTTCCACACCCCATTGTCTTTACCTATTCATCTACTTCTCCTTTCGTTTTCTTTCTATACTTTTCTTGCTTGGGTCACCGATGTCTACCTATAGTCTTGTACATTTCTTTCTCACCTTCCCTTCACCCCTCTCAACTTTAACACTTCTCTAATCCCTTCATTGTTTTGTCCCAATTAGCTCTCCTCCAGCTGGTCACCTTTCTTTTGTTCAAGCATTGGAGTCCCTTTATTCGTCCCTTCTTGCTCCGTGATTGGCTGCCCTTCACATCCTGTTCTTTCTTTCTCTCCACCTCCTCGTTTAGCTTTTTCTATGTACTTGTGTGTTCACTTCATTTCCTTGTCATTTCGCTTATAATTAAGATTCTGCTAGGATCGAAAGCTCAAAGCTCCTTTTTTACTTCAAAATATTTTTTTAATATATCAACATGAATAATGGTTGCAATGGTAACAGCTATCGTATATTTGTAAAATATCTAGACATTTTTCAAAACATTTTTAGCACAAAGTTAAATATTTCATTGATTTAAGGGGATCTATTGTCGATTATCTATATCAAATTATAAACATGTTTTATCAGTATATTATGTACAAAAATATTGTGTTCTATTAACCAGCCATTTTGTTACCATAACAACAGAGCTCGATACATCGAGTGTATCTGACTAGTTTGTATATTTTTGTACAATTCATCAAGTTATTGACATTGATTTTCATAGAATACTTTGATATTTTTCTGCTTAAAAGGAAATTAACATCACATAAGATAGCTATATTTGCATATTTCATCATAACTTACCTCGGTTGCCATGCTAACGACCAGAAAAGGGCCGAAAGCGTATTTTGGGCTATTCGAAACAAGCAGATGCTAAAAGCTTTCGAGTAAAGTATGTCAAAATTCATTTTAGAGTACTTGATGATATGGCAAATGTGAAAAACGTCTTTAAGTAATTTAGGTTTAATCATTTATAATGATTACCATGGTAACATTCATTCATTGACTCGAATTTACAGGTATTTAGGCACTGATTAGAAATGGAACAAGTTCTAAAAGTTTGTGTAGGTTCTTTGATAAGATATTTTCTGATACAAGAGAATATTTGACAAGTGTGCAAAGTATCAAGACCATAAAAGCATTTTAGGCCATCATTCAAAATACTTCTTAAAAAGTTCTGCT
>BQKZ01004035.1:29958-57279 GCA_036244855.1 Temnopleurus reevesii
CATAAGGACCGCTATTTAAAATAATCATAAGGGTCGCTATACATAATTCAGAAGGAGGTTCCATAATATCCATAATAACAAATAGAGGTCGTTATTCATAAAGGTCGCTTTTCATAATGGGAGAAGAGGGTCTCTATTCATAATGGGAGAATAGGGTCGCTATTCATAAAGGCCATTGTTCATAAGGGTCACTATTCATAATACGGAAAAAGGGTCGCTATTCATAATACCAAATTAGGGTCGCTATGCATAAGGGTCCCTATTTATAAAACCAAAAGAGGTTCGCTATTCATAAAGGTTATTATTCATAAGGATTGCTATTCCTAATTGAAGAAGAGGGTCGTTATTCCTAAAAATCTGTATTCATAAAAATCAATATTCATAAGGGTCACTAATCATAATCAGAGAAGAGGGTCACTATTCATAATCAGAAAATGGGGTTGCTATTCGAATAGCGACCATATTTCCCCATTATGAATAGCGACCCTATTTCCCCATTATGAATAGCGACCCTTATGAACAATGGCCTTTATGAATAACGACCCTACTTCCTGATTATGAATAGCGACCCTATTTCCCCATTATGAATAGCGACCCTTATGAACACTGGCCTTTATGAATAGCGACCCTATTTCCTGATTATGAATAGCAACCTTATTTCATGTTTATGAATAGAGTTATTATGAATAGCGGTCCTTATGAATAATTTTCGTTATGAATAGCGATCCTTATGAATAGCGAGCGGATCCCGATTTTATTAACGCTTCTCATTCAGTCGACAAGGGTTATTGTTAATATGAGATCTAGAAGCATTTGTACAATTTTTTTTCTTACCATGTGGGGCAAATAGCAAGCATTTCATATTTAAATTTAATATTGCCTCATTTTATGCGTCCTTTCCAAATTTGAGGGTGATGAATACACTTGTCATCCCCCTTATTCAAGTCGAGGGGGGTATATACCCCCCCCCTCCCCCCGGTTGACACCCTTAAATAGTGCCGTGCTGAAATATACAATCTTAATGAAATGCAAAAGATATTGCTTTAGAACTAGAAAAAAATGTTAAAAAGAATGAATATTATATGCATTTTTAAAAATTCTGATAACACAATAAATGAATGAATGAATAAATGAATGAATAGAAAGATTAATGGATAAATAAATGAATAAAAAAATGAATAGATAAAATGACTATACAATACCCTGCAAAATGAAATATCAGTCTTAAATATAAGTTTTAAATGAACCCATTTTAGTTGTTAATTGGTACAAACATGAACCAAGTAATCGTCATCGAAAGAATGAACATAGAGATATGACGATCCCAACTGCTGATGCTTGGGGATCCGCGCGATCGGCAAATTCGACCGAATCTGTGACGTCTTGTCGGACAACTCTTCATTCATTCTGTATATAACATCTCACAATTTCTTCTCTTTTTCAGAAAAGTCAACAAAATGCTCATTTTTGGTTGGGGTTTAGCATTTCTTCATCGATGCTGCATGTATTTTGACAAGAACCATGTTGCAACCTTACTCTAAATTTATATCAACTTTTTGACAATTATATGTACAAAGTGAAAAAGGAGACTACAAATATTTAGAATTCAATTCCTACGTAAGATTTGAAATTATCCTAGTCCAATGACTCAGTTTTAATATTTATTCACAATCTTTGTATATATTCGCAGTTGATCATAGTTTTATTTGTCACACTAAACAGTCCATGCTGGACTTGAAAATAAAAATTTGCAATTAAGGGAGTAAAGATGAAAATGGAGGGGAACAAATTAAACAGTGTTAAGGTGAGAGAGGGGAAATAATATGTCATTCTAGATGTGAAGGGGGCATCCTAAAATGGGCATAATTTGTGAAGTCGTCATGCCATGAAATGAGGATAGATTAACATGAGATGAGATGTGTTCACTTCTTAAACTGTGAACCATGAATATTGCTCAAAGATAATGAAGCGCGCTCTATTCATAATTGCCCCGTTGTTCACGCTCTTCTGAATTTGGCGCGAAAACTATGCTCCGAGTTCATGGTCAATCTGAACGTATTGCATCGCTTTCATTGAAACTAGACATCATGGAACTAGGGGCGGACATACCGCATGACAAGAATGACTCCTTGATATTCAAAAGGATCGTTATTCCCAGAAATTAATACTCAGTAGGTTCACTGTTCCAAATGTTGGATAGTACTCAAAATTAAAAAATATATATATTGGGTTCATTCTGATGGATTGGTATGAAAAAAAAAGAACTAATTTGATATCAAGGTACATTCGACAGGGAATTAAACAAAGTACGTAATTTCGACAATCCGATCATCCGGAAATAATCAAGTTTTGTTATTATGCTCGTCTGTGTGTTTGTGTATTTGTTTGTATGTATGTATGTATGTATGTATGTAAGTATGTATGAGCAAATATATGATGTTAAGATACTAGAAAATGACCGAAACAATCTGTATTGTGAAGCTACAATTGGGTCACAGCAGACGACGGAAGTAATATCATAGAGCGAGACGAGGATAATATGACAAAATGGGATTACGAGGAGATATTTAATAGGAATTTTTGTTGGGTGAAAATTGAACAAAAGTTGTTCATATAAGTAATAGTAATTATTGCGAAAGAAAGGGCCAGGGAGACGATACGTCTATGGGACAAAGAAAAGTAATTATGATGAAGGTATATGCGATTTACAGAACTCAGAGTGCTCTCGGCGCTTTCAATATAATTTTAACCTGGCTTTAGCTCAATGTACGACCCTGCAGCATGCAACCATTTCGAGGTATGGATATACCCACAAGGTAATCATTTACCTCATCTGGGTTGAGTGCAGCACAATGTGAATGAATTTCTTGTTGAATGAAATTAACGGCGTCGTTTTTTTACGTGATTTTCTGTTTACAATGTGCTTGGTAACCTTTTATTCTTCTTCTAAAATTCCTTACAACAAACCTGTTTGATACAACCAATCATTTAATTACCATTTTCCTCATTCTTATACGTTATTAACTTATTCTATCATCCATGTATAAGGCAAAAATACTAGTACTTCTATATCTCTATTCGTCCTTCTTTATAAGCGCTTAGGGACTATCCCCGAGCGAGTGATAAGCGCTATATAAAAAACGTTTATTATTATTATCATTATTATCATTATCATCGACGGGATTCGAAATCTAGTCATGCAGAATCATTAAATACATTGATTTCCCATGACCGAATTTTGCCGCGAAAAAAAATTAGCGTTAAAATATTCTCAATCCAGTTTCGAAATCCTGCTCCATATTTCATCTAACGATTATCGAATCATCATGTAGAAACACAGTAACATGGATACTGAGCATCGTTACATCTTTCGAACTAACGAACATGCTAGTATAGGAAAAGAAATATGCGCTTTGGGGAAAATGAATCTTATTTCATCTGCGGACAATCTGTTGGAAAATGCGAGCATAGCTTGATATGATATTGATGACGTACTTCACATTGGGCTTCTTACTTCATCATTTCAAAATACTTAACAGTGTCCCATTATCTTATTTTATTCTTATGATCATAAACAAAAATCATGTGAGCGAAATCACATGTAGAAATTTTGTTTGAGTACAGAACGATGAGCTGCACTTGAATTGTATTAGAGCAGACGTATAGCTTTTCGGAATAGATGATGCGGTTCACCAAATATTACGTCCCATCTATATGACGACGTTTTTACAAAGATACGTTTAAAGAAAGTGTTTTTATTTCTCAGAAGAGAGTGTAAAACATTTTTTTTGGGGGGGGGGGTAGTAATGCCTGGGGTGGTTGTAAAATTTCCAGAACACGTTCAGACGCCTATACACGTATACATATATATTGAAACCCATTACAGTGTTTGTAGGATTCACATTGATCATGAAGGTAGTCTCTTAAAACGATGGTCTTACAAATATAAACTGATGACAAATCCTGCATGGTATTGTATCTTATGATAAGAATGACGATGAATATAAATTGAAAAGCAACTTGAAAAGGGCAATTCAAACTCTCAACATCCAATTTTTGGTGTTAATACTTTGATTTTTATTATCCATAACAGTCACTCTCATCATGAACAATGTGTGGTTGTTGTTGAAACAATTTCATGGAAATTCCATTGCTATACAAAATGCCAAATCATTTAATAATTCTACCGGCTCAGCATGTTATTCCTTGTGTGATCACTGCACGCTATTTTGCAGATGCATGATTGTTAAGAATAATGAATAAGCATATATCAAGATTTCAACAATTTCATTTGTTTTAAATCTCATATATTTTTAGCATTAAAACACATTTGTGCCTTTCCGAAAGAAATTTAATAAAAAATATAAACTTGTAGATGCTTGTCCGAGCAGTCGGTCTTAAACCAAATGTTTCAATTTAGGATAACCATGTTCAAAGTAGAAGCATGATCTAATTTTACACTAATATTGCTATTGTGGAAATTAATGTCATATTGATTCTCATGGATTTGTTGGCTGGGTGTATGGTTATCAATGTGTATAGCCAGAGCCGTGTGGAATATTGTAATCTGATGGAAATTTGGAAGGGAATGTAAAAGGGGCGCTTGTGGAAAAGGGATTGTTTTGTTTCTTTTAAAAATGTGTTTATAATTCAGCATTTTCCCGGATAATTTTTGTACACCTTTCCCCTCGTCCGTTACCTTGGATTTAGATACTTTTTCATTTTTCTTCTGGTGAAAGGTCCGTTTTTTTCTTTGTTTTGCTTGTCAGCTCGCCGGTGGTCAAAAAACGGTTCGCTTCATCCATAGACCTACCTAGGTCTATGCTTCGTCTAAATGTATACCCCTTGCACCCAACATGCCCAACCCTTGCACAAAAATTCTGGTGACCGGCTTAAGCCCCGGTCACATAGAGCCCCGGAAGCAACACGATTCAGCACGACTCTTTGTCATGTTTGTTCGGAGACAGTTATCATACTGTAAATTAACAAAGAGTCGCGTTGAGTCGTGTTGCTTCCGGGGTCCTATGTGACCGGGGCTTTACTCTTCTCATTTTGATATTTTTCTGTTTCCTTTGACGTCTTATTTTCGGGTATTCTTTTCCATCATTTTTTCTATCTCTTTCTTGTATGTTTATTTTATCTTTGTATTTTTCCCTCTTTCTTTTTCTTTTTCTTTTTCAGTTTCTTTTCCTTTGTCATTTTCCCTCTATATCTATTTTTCTTTTCCCCTTTCTTTTTGTTTTATTTTGCTATTTTTGATATTTTCTTACACATTTAAAGAAGCAGTGCGTTTTCCACTCTGCCGTATTATTTAACTGACAACAAATTCAAGCAAACATCATTATGTTACACTATCATAAACTACAAATACGCAAGTACATGTAAAATCATGAATTTATTTGATGGGTGAATATTGCGCGCAACGGTGGAAATTAATATTTGTATTATCTTTTTATAAAATATTGGATGGCCTTTGAACATATTGGAAAGAATAATAATAAAAAATGTTGAACGTATCAGAGACGTGTCAAATTTGGTCAAAGGGTATCAACTACAGAGTATCCCTTGGGGGTTATACGTTTCATGAAACTTCGCTTCAAATTGTATCCCCAAATATGCCAAATAATCTCAAATAATGTTCATTCGCAAATTTGATTCCTTTAAACACACGAAAAGATCCTCTTGGAACAAAGTCAGAAAGACACAAAACTGAGGTGGAACTATATTTGGGCCCCATAACATATATAATTCGTTTGATCGTCCAATATTCCTGCGGTCTGTGGGAAATCATGTAATCAGTACTAGTAGATATTTACAATTTATCGCAATGTTTTTATGTAACAGGCCCCTGGAATATTTGATTATATAACATCAGATTGGATGCCATTGTGACACTGGTTTTGAGCGCGCCATGTCGAAATCCGAAGATTCCAGGACCGTGAACTCTTTCATTCAACAAAGCCGTTTGACCGTGTGGATTCTGACGTCACTTTGAATACTATTGTGACGTATTCCGGTGTTGCGCGCGCGCGCGTTGAAACCCGGCGCCGGCCGGGGATTCCCCGGAAATTTCCCAAATGTTGCGCGAGTTCAACGAACTATTTGGTATTCGGCTCGTGGATTCTGACGTCACGTTGAATACTATTGTGACGTATCCTGGTGTTGCGCGCGTTAAACCTGGGAATTCCCCGTAAAGTTTCCTGCGAGTTCAACGAACTTATTAATGTCTGAACATTTTCCTTCCAGTTGTTTTTCTTTTACTCAAGATGGATCTCCTTCTTTCTTCGTTTCTTTCTTTCACACACTTTCCCCCTTTTATTCCGTCTTGTTTATCTGTTGTGTTTCTTCTTCCTCTTCCTCCACTTCTTCTTCTTCTTCTTCTTCTTCTTCTTCTTCTTCTTCTTCTTCTTTTTCTCCTTCTCCAGTTTTTTTTCTTCATGTACCGGTTAGAATGTTCTCTCGATCTTAATTGGGCGGGTCCAGAATCTAAAGGGAGGGCCGTGATGCATAATTCTGTGGTGCCACATCAATGATTTTTGTAGGATATTTTAAACTCTCCGGTCCTCACGATTTTTTATTTTTTTTTGGTTTTGATTTAGGTTTCTTATTTTTCCTTGCATTCTCCCTGCAACATTTCTGCTTTGTTTTAATGCCACCATTATTGCCGATCAAATTTCCACGATTTCAGTTGATTTGATTATTTTCCCCTCTCATCACTATTTCATTGTTCACTTGCAGTGTAATGAGTAAGAAAATGTAATCAATAATTTGAGCTTATCAGTGTAACAGGTCTTCGTGAATATCTATTGAAATTGGCGCACGCTTTGCTGTATTACAAAAGGGTGAGATACCAAAGCCTTTGGTCTCTTTCATTCAATTATTTGATTCTGCTTTTCTATTATTTGGAACAAAAAGGCGCAATCATTGAGGCCTACTGTTTTCAGCCCAAAGTGAGCTTTTGTTGTTTCGGCAATATATCAAATAATTGGCTGTCATTCTTCAAGCGTGCCTCCTCGTACTCTTCGCACGCTTTGAAATGAATGGAGAGCGACTACTTCGCACTCGCCCGGGTGACTCGACCGTAAACCGCATGAAAATACACAGTAACCGCATCACATATCATGTAAGTTGTGCGGATCAACAATTTAGTTTCCATAAGTAATATTTTAATCATTGATATTGATTATAAGAAAATCATATCTCAATTATGCACTGGCAGACGTTATACACATAGGTCGAAACTCGGAAAAATATATAAAGATTGAAGTAGTTCGGAATGTGTGTGATTTTTGCACCGCGGATGAATACCAATCACACGACAACAACAAAGCTGAAATAAAGAGAGACAAGAAAAAGATGTCCGCCTGCTTGTTCGTGTTATCTTCGGAGTCGTATTGATAACATGTGTGTTGCTTATTTCTGATGTCAAATAGCGTCTGTCTGTAAGGACCGGTGGATTTCTTCCACAGGATATATCTTATGTGAATTATGTTGTATACTCTCTGTTGGGCATTAGTTTTGGAGCGGTGACTAGTCACAAAATAGGGTAAGTTTACTCCGAAATCATAGGCTGCTTCTATCGTGTCGCTATCTCAATGCGACCGGGCCATTCACGCGGAGAGTGTAGCGATTGACCTGTAAGTGCCCGTTTCATCGCACAGCTCACAGGGGGCTTTCGCTGAACTGGTGAATTGGAGGAGGGACAAGTGAATGGGAATGATTTATAATACTGCTCGAACCATGGGAAGGTACATGAAAGTGAACAAATGACGTTCAACTGTATTATGATAAAATGTACCAAATATGATAATGTTTGTTTCAGATCATGGCCTTTCAGGCTGAGTGTTTGACTCGGTCAGAGCGAGGAAGAGGCAGTGTCAGTGCACATTACAGCTGGAGTCAAAGGTTGCACTGAAGTCAAGGGATAGTAAGCGTTCTAAAACATGAAGTCAAGTTCACAAATTAAGCTTCTAGTACTGACAATATTGAATGACAGTTGAGCTTGAAACTTGCGAAGGAGATAAATAATTTATGAACAAATTATGAATGTGACGTTGCCTATCCGTCTTTCGGCGCTAATGGCTGCAAGTTTGGTATCCAGCCAAACCCTAACCCTAATTCTAACCCTAACCCTAATTCTAATCCTGACCCTAATTCTAACCCTATTACCCTAACCCTATACCTAAACCCTTACCCTAAACCCTAACTTGGGCTGGGTACCGAATTGCATTAGCACTTGTCTTTCAATGATTTAATATTATGGGAGAAATAATGTTTACACATGCGGATTAGTTTTGGAAGAGGTATAATGTAGCGCTTCAGATATTTAATTACTTTTTGAACAGCAGTCAATTTAGCCACTAAATGCAGAGTTATAATCATAGATATAGAATATGTAATGAGCATTGAAATATGTAGTGAAATTGATAACTTATGAAGTCATAGGTGCACAATTATCAGTTATCATATACATACATCTATCAGTGTTATAATTTTTCACCAGAAATATGATTTCCTCAAAACTTGAACTACAGGATGTCTTCATGATACATGTTAGATATATAGGTCTCCAATTTGTATGTTTACCCCCTCCAAAAAAAAAACCCATGACATCAAATCAAATCATTAAAATTTTATAATTTTTTTAATTGACTGATTTTCTTCAAGCTTTTTTTGTTCTGCTCACCAACTTGTTCTGCTTCTGTTAATTTTTTTGGGGGGAGACTCTTCTTTTAAAACTGGTTGAATAATGAAATCATAATGAATTTTTTTCACCACATGCTTCTTCACTCTTAATGCCACCTCGGGAAGCACCATGTGGTACTGGTTTTCTTTCAAAATCAGTTGGTACTTTCATTTAGAGTTGTGAGGTTTGATCATGCTTTTCAAGTTTTTCTGTATGATTTTATGAATGTTAATTTTCTGGTTATTTTCAAAACAACACTTGCCAAACTATTTACCAGAAAAGTCCATAATAAAAGAGAAATGACTGATCAGAAAAAATGCTGTAAAATCCTAACCGTTTACAGTGTTGTCCCACATGTTGTGTCCTGTGTTAGTCAATGCAAGAAAATATGTGATATACATAATTATGGCCAGCCTGTAGCATGTAACTTTTCATTCTGTTGCTCTGAATAAGTATATTGGCATATGATGAGCATGTTAGGATTGCTTCCAAACAGTTCCTATCGAAATACGATTTCTTTACTAAAACTAGAACTGAGACAAAATGAGTAAGAACATGTAACAAGCACAACATTCCCTGAACTACACATGTAATTGTAAAGCAACTAACCATAATTTGGCATATAGATCAGTTGTTTCTTGATATATATATATATATATATATCCACACTTACATTTAGTCCTTTATGCAAATAGGAATATTCATTACATTAAATCAATGTGACAGACTTTAAAGAGTGCACCGGCAAACTTTTTCTGTAAAAATTCATATTACCCAACAAATTATTTCAGGGTTGCCATTCTACCTGGAAAACCTTGAAAATAAACTCCACTCTTTTCAGGTAAGGAAAATCAGGGAATTTAATTGAAAATACCATGTAGCTAAAAATCAGGGAAAATACATGATATTTTGTTCTCAAAAGTGAAAACTGGTTGAAATGAAAGAATCAGGCAGACTTAGTTACAATTGAGTTTTCAAATTTCACTAACTTTTTGTCAAATAGCAATGGATTATACATATAATATGATAATTTTCAGGTAGAGGTAAGTAACCAAATTCTTCTTCCACTTAGCCCTAAACCAGCCTCAGGTAATAATAATAATAAACTTTTTAAAGTTTATAAGTGAAAATTTAAGTTTAGGGGAACTTGCTCTTACAAATGAATTGGGCCATACCCCCTGCCCAAATCATCCAGCTTTTCTTTTAAAATTCAGCATTTAATCACTTTTAGGTGATAATTTATAGCCTAGTTATTGAATTTATTCCCATATCTGGGCACAGTGTTGGTATCCACGTTGCTTACAAGTCCGCAGTCATTATCCAGATGCAAAGGTGTGTCATGGTCCAGAAAAAATCTGACTCGCGCAAGAGAAATGACTGACCATATTCTAGGAATCATGTACATGTATTGTAGGATAGGTCAAATACATAGAAATGATGTCTGCTATTATTTTGAGCTATTGAGCTAAATTGTCATGTAACTGACTTAATTCCTATAATAGGCCAGATTACTAATATATTCAAATTATGCACTTTTCTAGTCAAGGAACATAGTTACATGGTATTTCTTAAACTAGTTGATATGAAATGAACTACAATAATTGGAATCCAGTTTGCAATACTTGTTGCTGTTGCTATTTCTGGCAAGCTTTCAGGTTGTCAAGAACAAACTTTGTGTTGAAGAAAGGTATAAATTTGCATCTATTTACCTGCCCATTGTGCAAGGTCAAATCAATATTGACCAACATGGCTACTGTATAATCCCTTCTATTTATCAGAAATCAAAAATCAATTTAAAAATCAGCAACCCCCCCCCCAAAAAAAAACAACAACTAAAAAACAACACAAACAAATAAAATGAATCAAAACAAACTAGAGATAGGTCACTATAGTTGCCACACAATTACAATCATTATCAAAACTTCTGGTAAATGAAGAAAATCACTGAATGTCATATTATTCCAATTTCAAAGTTGGATTTTTATAAAGAGAGCATCTTTGTCATTCAGCTTAAATTACATTGGAGTTGATTTGATAAAAATGTGTTCCCTAAGTACATGTACATGTCTAATATCTACAAAATCAGATTATCATGTTAAATCACAAACCAATTTGCAAACTTCAACTTCCCAGTTTTTATTCAATAAATGTAGATTTGATGGAGAAAACTTTGTTTATGAGGACCAATTATTGTCCAAACACATTCTTAAAAGAATAGTCTACCCCAAAATAATAATTTATTAACAGGAGCGGCAAAAAAAAATAAGTGAGCAGAACAAAAAAGTTTGAAGAAAATCAGACAAGTAATAAAAAGAGTTATGAATTTTTAAAGATTTGAAGAAAAAAATGGGCAAATCAGTGAAAATTTTCAGACGTGTTGCCAATTTGATGACATCATGGGTGCACTACTAAGCGGAATTTTTAAGTACTAAGTTTATATGAATGTATTGTAAGCATGCATATTGGGGATGTACATATCTACACCCTGTATCATGACTACATCCTATTCTATAGCTAAAAGTTTTTGGGAAATCATTTTGAGAGAAAAGGTAATATTTTATAACATTGATATGTATATATTTTTACATATTTGATATATACATTTTATTGCTCCGAGCAGAACACTATTTTTTTAAATTTTTAATAGATAGTCAGTTAGTGCACCTGTGACATCATCTGTTGCTAATTTGTCTTAATATTTGAAGATTCATAACTTTCTCCTAAGTTGTCAGATTTTTCTCAAGCTTTTTGTATTCTGCTCATCTGATTTTTCTGCTGCTGTTGAAGAAATATTATTTTTGGGTAGACTCTTCTTTTACAGTGTAAGTGTTTCTTCTATATCCGTAGTCTGTAAAAGCATTCTAGGATATGAAAAGACAAAAAATTGCGTGCACTTTATTTCAAAATTTTAATGAAATCACCATTCTTTTGGTTTTACATGTATATGTAGGTTATGCTATAGGCTACATCAGAAATGTAATTGAATCATTGTTTTTGTTTTTTTAACAACAACGACAACACTTTTTTTTTCTAGGGGGGTTAGGATCAGGTCTTCAACAAAGATTTTTCGTCCTACATGTACATACGTACCCTACATTACCCTCCCCCTCTACATTGTATCTCTCTCTTTCTGGCAAAATGGGATTTCCCTGTAAATGTCAAATATATAGCTATCGTCCAGTGAAATATGTCATATGACATTTTAAGATTGAACTACAAATATTGCCCAAAATTTCTTTTGGAAAGTTTATTGCTGAGATAGAAATGTAATAAATAGCGGTTGAGCAAAACAAAGTAAGAAGAGATGGAGAGGTAGATCTGCTATGACAAATGATCATTTGAACAATGTTCCCTCATCTCATCTCAAAGGTTCATAAATTGGATGATGTCAGGTTGAGTTATGGAAAGACTGAGCCTCATTGTTTGGGTCATGTATACTGAGAGCAAAAAGTTTATATGTACAGTCCCTCCATTTTAGTCTTATGTTTTTACCTTGGACTCCAAGGTTTTTACAAGTAATATAGAATAAAAGCAGAATTATCTTGATTTGGTTGTTGTCAGAATTTTATGTGTCTGCATCTACCCTCTACTGTATCCAGTGTAGATAAATTAACATTCAAGTAAAGTTTTGGTAAAATCAAATATTTTTGTCCAGAAATTTTGTCTTAAAATCTAGATAAAATAAATATGGTATAAAAAAATATTGCACAAAATATTATGTAAAAAATGAATGAGTTTTGGTAACGCTACACTCCTACATCCTAAAATGTGCAAAAATATGCACAAAAATATCAGTATGGGGTCCCCCATACCAAACCAATGATTTCTTTTGTGATGAAGGACACCTTACATGTACATGTATATACAGAATTAGATTAAAATTTCGGAATATAATTTGTGTGTGTACCTTTTTATTATTTTTTCAAATCTCAGAATTAACCTTGCATATTCCTGATAACAAACAAAATAACATTACCGAGAGAGGATGCTAAATATGATCTACAAATGGTAAAATTAAAATTTTAAAGGAGAATCAGTTCATAAAAAGACATGCTATTGTTGAAAAGTGCGTGTTAGAAATATACATTTATGTCATGTCAAACATCCGGAAAATTCAAATCTTTTAATCATTACCAAAACTGTATTTTGATTTAAAGATTAGGTTATTATTGAAGGGGCAAAGATATATATTCATGCGTTTAGTGTAGATGGCCTTAAAGTTATTTTGAGTATACATGTAAACTTCAAACAAGGCTATTTATTTTGTGTCATTTTTTCTTCAAATTTCAGAGTGTTATTTGATAATGACCTGGAGATTTTGCATGATTGTCTGAAGTATGTCCAGAGTATGTTATTGGAATTAAAGTTTTCTGGAATAGGCTGGTTTTAGAAATAGATTTAAATTTTGCGCATTTCTTGCCAGCTGACATACATGTAGTCAAATCTTATTCTGGACTGTATGCTTATCAAGAACAATTGAACTTCAATATTTGGAATCCAGATTACATACATTACTTGTTGCTGTGTCAGACAAGCCTTGGACTTGTTGCTATTTCAAATAACCCTTCTGTTAAAAGAGTGCACACAATTTGCATCTAGTAGTAAACCTGCCAATTAACTTCATTTAGTATGATAATTATCCTCTGGATGGCCAAATCCATGTCAGATCCCTGATACCTGTACTCATTGTTTGCAAAGTTTGTTTTTCTATATAAATCAGAAATGGTGATGGTGAATGAAATGGACATGTGCTGAAAATTAGAACTAGAAAATGTGCAAAGTTTGGCGTTGCACAAATTTCTGATATGTATTCGTCCAGGTTTAATGAGAATTTTAAGCCCAAATACAGTTTTGGTAAAGATTAAAAAATGTGAATCATACCAAATGTTTCACATGACATATGTCTTACACACATTTTTCGACAATAGCATATCTTTTTATGAACTAATTTTCCTTTACAATTTGAATTTGACAGTTAAATCATATTTAGCGACCTCTCTTTGTAATAATGATATTTTGTTGGTTATCGGGCATATGCAGGGTTATTTCCAATATTTGACTAAAGAATAATGAAAACATGTACACAAAAATTAAATTCTGAAAATTTCATCTAATTCTGTGCTTAGGAAGGTGTCCTTTATCACGAAAGAAAATATAATTTTTTGCACATTATAACTAAAACTAGGTTGTAACTAAAACTCATTAATATTTCACACAATCTCTTGTGCGATATGTACTTCATACGATATTTCATTTCATTTTATTTCATTTTATTTTAAAGACAAAATTTGTGGACAAAAATATTTGCTTTTACCAAAACTTTTCTTGAGCTTTAAGGATCAGATGCAATGCCTTGTTTCTCATAATTCCCTTGTCAACTGAATAGTAAAGATTTTTAGATTGATTTTGCTCAAATATATTTTGGAAATTATATGTTGAATATTATTATATGCACCAAGTTTTATTTGAGTTGAAAGAAAAAGTTGAATGTCTTCCCACTCCATCAATGATCAATGATTTTGAATGTTACTTCTCTCAATATGTACTATTTCCAAATCCGTAGTTATTATAGTATACATGTACATGTACATGTAAGAATGATATTATGTTCGCAATTGTTAATTCTTTTTGTTTACTAAATTGTTATCTTTAGGAACACATCAAAATGCAGAACAACATGCCGGGAAAAATTACATCTGACAAGGAGCTAAGTGATTTACTTGACTTCAGTGCGGTAAGTTTCAAAATCGGCCAAAATCCATAAAATGCTCTATTAATAACAAGTGGTATTGTGGATTAGTTTTCCATGTATATGTAGAAATTAGAACAGAAAGCAAGACTAATGGTTGAAATTGCAATAAAATTTATTTCGAAGAGCAAATTTTGTTGGTTTAGGTTGCCCATAGTGTAGTGTTATTTAGCTTTGGACATAAAATGGTATTGGGGAATCTGTACATGTATGTAGGCTTATTTTTAACTATGAGGGTGACAAATATTCCATTAAAAAATTCCTTCGTCAATAATATTTAGCATGTATGTTAACTGTCTTTGTCCTCTATGGACTATGAATTACAGGATATTGTAACCATTTCTATAGATATTAGTTTTAAAATGAAAATAAATACATGTTCATTATTTCTATCATGATGAGACATATTGTTATTATGTAATATGATACACGTATGGTCTACAATGTACCTCTGTAACTATTAACCTGGCCAAAAGGTAGGCTATCTTGTGCAATGAAACTGTATTCTGCATTGATTAAGGGAAGCGCAAGTGAGTACAAGGGTTGAAGAATAATTTTTTTCCAGCTTTCAACAAGGTCTTGAGTATCCAGCCAGATTCAGTTGACACGCTCAAGGGCCCACTCTTGCAGAGATAATCTCCCCCCATTATCCGCCGAAGAGCGAGAAGTGGATCGTCTTCACTCTGCTCTCGTATGGCTGATTTTTATCACCATGCATAATATTACGTTCCTCTTTTCATCAAGTTATTCTCCATATATTTAGGATATGAGCAATTGAGTGCGCCATTTTAGCACGGAGGAATGATTATTGCTATTTAGTAGATCATGCGGGAAGATATCATGACCCATATGATAAAAATGAATGCGGTTATAATCAAAGATTATGCACAGACTATATTGCATGTTGTTCCAATGCAAAATGCTATAGACTGACTTGAATCGATTGTTAAGTTATTATACTATGTGACAAAAATATTAGGATTATCTAGTTGATTAGACAAATACAATTTTTTTCATGGGAAATGATTTTTAAATGTTTACAAAATGCCACTACCAGTATTTCAGTACAGTACAGTACAATAATTACATTGTGAAGATGTACGTGTATCAAATTATTTACATAAGTTTTGACTATTACTACCATTACTACACATGTACTACTAGTATGACTACTTTTTCATCTAATAGGGTCAAGACGAGGGGAGGGGGTGGGGGTGGGCTTTCCAAATATTTATAACAATTTTTTTATTATTGTCTGAAGTTTCCCCCTTCCTCCTGTGTAATACTACTACAGTGTGAATGTGTGTGAATGCATAATCGATACATGTACAATTAATTTTTATTTATGTACAGTTTGGAGAACTACGTAGATTTGGTCTGCATGAATGTAAATGTGCCTTGTAAGTGTAGGTAGACAAAGAAATGACATGCAATTTTTCATGACTGCTAGTCATGAATTTGTTGATGAAGATCTCCCTTGAAAATATCCTCTTGAATCAGATTCTTTTCTAATATGTAAATTGTGAAATAGCGAATTTGTCATATATTTAATGAATTTTTTTTCAATTTTTGTTCCATTCTACAGATGTTTTCTCCACCAACTGGTGGTGGTCCTAAGAATGGTAATGTAGCTGCATCAGAGCATCATCCAGCATCAAATTATACAAAACAAGGTAAGCATCATTTTCTTGTCAAATTTGAACTTTATTTGCTTTTAATTAATCTGTATCACCTTTTGGCATATCGTCTTTGCAAAATTATGGTGTTGCTTTGTCTACATACATGACATGTATTATTACATAGTATGGTAATACAGGTTGCAGATATTTATCTTTTGTTAGATTAAATGACTGTTTTCATGGTAAAGGTTTAATCTCTACCTTCTTTTATTCATGATGATACATAATTTTGATTCTGGTTCCACGCTGCATTTTGAGGAGAGCATGAGAAAGGATTGAGTGCATAGGGCGCTGATGGTTGTTTACAATCACTGCCAACCTGATTTATGTGAGTGTGAGTGTATGATGGGTGATGCTTTGGGGTAGTACTCATTGCATTTACCATTAACGCATTGCAAGGCTGGTCTTTGTTTGGAGCTCTGGAGTGGACGGGCATTTACCAAAAATACCATGGAATCGTGTATTTCATATTCATTATATTTCAAAATTGTTGTTGATACAATGCTGAAATCTGATTATATTTTAGTATTGATTTGTTTTGTCAGTGCCTTAATTGATTGAATGATGAATCATTCAACTTTCTTATTTTGAATTATTTATTTATGTAGAATAAACATTAATGAAAACAACACATGAAGGAATCCGGCCTGAAAAGGTTCAAAGTTTTTTTTATATCAATGTAGAACACTGAATGAGGAATCAATGAAGTATTGTGATTGATCTCGTAGATTGATTGAAGATTAGGAGTAAAAAGTGATTACTGAGAGCAGCAATGGTACATGGGATTTTTACTAGTTTAACTTTATCCGTAGTTCTTCATTTCTTGAAAGTTTTGTTGCTATGCTGAACATGACAACAAAACCAATCTTTCTCATAGTTGCTGCGAGGGAACACTCACCATGTGATATATTGAATCAGTTCTTGAAAGCTTCTACGTGTAGGCCTACGTATGTAAACAGTGATTAAAGCCCAAGTACAGTTTTGGTAAAAGCAAATATTTTTATCGCCAAATTTTGTCTTCAAGTCTATATAAAATGAAACATGATATCGTGAACATGTTGTGCAAAAGATTGTGCGAGAAATGAACAAGTTTTGGAAAAGTTATAACCTAAAATGTGCACAATATTTCAGCGTCGTGTCCCCCGACGCTAATTCAATATTTTCTTTCTTGATAAAAGACAACTTCTCATGCACAGAATTGGATGAAAATTTCAGAATCTATTCTTTGTGTATTCCTTTTTATCATGCTTTAATCAAATCTTGGAAATAACTTTGTTATGCACGTTATGCACGAAAAGAGGCAAAATATTGTTATAACCAAGAGAGGGCGCTAAATTCGATTTAACGGTCAAATTACAATTTTCAAAAGAATTAGCTCGTAGAAAACGATGCTATGGTTTTAATATGTGTATAAAAATTATATGTCATGGTAAATATCCCCAAAATTCACATTTCTTAATCTTTACCAAAACTATACTTAGGCTTTAAAGAAAAAGATCCACATCCTGCTCATAAAAACAACTTTTTTTGACTGATATTACCCCAGTCAACATTCAATTCATCTTAAATGTAAATGTGGTTTGGTCCCCATTAAAGATGTGCCCATTCGTCAATTTACGATCGAAAATTGTTATATCTATGCCGTGTTGTACCACCATGAAGACCTTAGGGTTAGATATAGGCCTTCTAAGTTCCTGTCAATAGGACTAAAAGATCAACTCCTGCATTCCCTACATGCATGTTTCCTTGAAACCCATTAACCCTGCTTTAGAGAGCAAGGAAATTACAGAAGCATGTATCAAGTGCAAGCTTTACCTTTTCCATCAAGACTGGATTGCCATTAAAGCCTGTGCTTTATGTAGCCAAGTTGTTGCAAAGCCTGGAATTCAGTGCCCAAGATTCTGAGGTCATTGGGGGCTAGGAGAAGAATAAGAGCCAAAGTGCAATTTCCCTCATCCCCATCAGAATTAAGGCTGCTGTGATCTCCCAAGAGAGGCGGCCCAGGTTCGCACGTTTAACGGGTATTCTACCGTTCCAGCAGTCACCAGTGTTAGGGCAATCGTCTTCATCGCATTTCTTGTTCAGCCATGTTCCTTCCTTTTGTTCAGTCCTATTTATTTTCTATGTTCCTATATATGGTTGTGCCAATCAAGTAGATCTTGCCTCCCCAACAAGTATTTAGAGAACAAAAAAGAGAGAATATAGATAAAATAAGATTGAAAAAAAACTTTATCCAATGTAGGCATAGGCCTATATATTTGATTTTATCCATTCAATGAGATTTTAATTATTATCTTTACATCGATGTCAAGAAAGCAAAAGTCCTATCTAAATTAAAGCGAATTCATTACATTTTACGTATTGCTTGAGGAAGCTGAGGTCAATTGGCAGTCTTATGCCTACATTTTCATAGGCCTGATTGGTAGTATATTAGATTTGAAATTTACTGCAAGATTGTTTCAATGTGGTCATGTGGTCAAAATGGAGGTACATTTTTTAAATTGAGTTTCATTAAGAAAGCTTGAACTATGCTATTTACAGGCATGCATGTGCCACCCTTTCAGATTCTACATTTATAGGTATATCGTACATATAGACATGATTTGAATTTGGAAAACATCATGGTAGGAATTGAGTCTGAATCTGTGCTGGAAGTTTGAACTGAAGATAGACAATAGTAGATGGAGCACTAGGGGCCATGAGGGGTTAGAATAAATTTATAAAGAGATTATCCTTGGTGATTTCCATGCAGCTCACTTCAGGAGGTTGAAGTTCAAGGGAAGCCTCGAACTGTTCATGCTCTTTGGAACCTCCATTTCTTCACCAGCCTTTTCACTTTTACTGGGAGCATCCACGTACCAAAGTGAAATGACAATGCTAAGGGATGTGTATGGTGCATATATATGTACAGATTTGTCGTAGTTTCATAGTACAGAATTAGATAACACAGAATGTGAGTCTTGATTATTCACCAAATTCAAGCTGGAATAGATCTTGGTGGGATTGTTCATTAATTGGAGGAGGCGTTGTATAGTAGTGGTTCTGACACTCGCTCTTCAACATGAGGGTCGTACATTTAGGTTCGATTCCTACCCATGATGTTAAGTTCCTTCAGCAAGAAATTTGTCTACATTGTGCTGCACTCAACCCAGGTGAGGTGAATGGGTAACAATAGGAAGAAATTCCTTGAATGCAGTGGGCGCTGAATTTTAAGGAATAAAAATAATATTATTTCTTATACATCTGTATGGCGCTTTTCCTGTATGGCCCAAAGGGCTCTAACAATATTATTACCCTGGTAAAATGATATACCAATATCAACCTTAGTTTCCTTAGCTCCCTGAGAAGCTTCCTCAATGTCAGTCTAGGGTACATGACAATCTTTATATCCTACCCGGTGCCCATTCTAACACCTTGTTTGAGTAAAGAACTGTGTGGATAAATGTCTTGCTGAAGGAAATTAACGCCATAGGCGAGAGTCAGAAGCACTACACCACTGCACTTTCACAGTGCTTGGCAGCCAAGCTATAGCCGGATAATAATACATAGAGCACTTAAATTCACTTTGTATTAAGCGGTGCGCTTTATAAATGTTGTGTTTTATTATTTATGGTGTAGGCCTACCGGATATTTTAAGGAACAAACTAAATTTTGCTAAATTACAGTGATTTTTGTGAAAATATTACTAAATGTTGGATTCATGGGCATCATACCAATTCTCCAGGTTGCTTATGCTGCATTTGTAATTAAATGTAGCACTGAGAAACCTTAGGAATAATAAAGAAATTCATTCGTCAAACAAAATAAGAATTTTTATTCATACCTATTGAAATGTGATGTTACCTGTAAGGATAATGATTTTGATTGCATTATCTCTGCATATAGTTGAGAAATCACAGAAGGTATTGCATTTAATTAATTATTTAGGTCACGATTGAACAGGCATACAGTTTCAAGTTGACAAATGTTGTATTGTAAACATACAGTGTATTACCCACTTCTCCAAACAGAGAGAAAAATGGTGACAATGGAATGGGGGACAAGGATGAACAACGTTGATTTAGATGGAGCAAAAGATTGATAGAGAGAAAACTAATTAAAATTAGAAAGATAATGAAGGGGCATGGGAATATTGAGAAAAAAATGAGAGAAATAGCAGAAGAGGATGAATGTATACTTCTTCTCAAGAGCACCCTTCATTTGATGGAAAGAGGAAATTCTATTAGTGCATCTGTAATTAACTGTTACCCGGTGATTGTAAAATCAATGCCGAAGAGTGGGGGTTCCTATTTGAGTAGGCTCGGTGTGCTAATTGCATATGCTGCGCAATTTGGAGAGCAACCTTGTGAATGTCTGAGAAGGGAATGTAAGTGCTAATTAATTTACTTGCTAAGAGACAACCGCTGCCACTTAAGGCCTATGTCACTCTTGATTGAATATGGGAATGCTTGAGGATATATATGAATTCTAAGATTTGTATTCATTGGTTAGATTATGACAGGAGTACATACAAATATTTTAACATCAGATGTAACATTTTGGGTGAAAATTGACAAAAGCCAATATTGTTTCTTCTTTCACTCAGATGTAGTATGTACTATGTGAATATGAACTTGATTTCAATTTTCTTTTCAAATCAGATTTGTTGATTACCCTCGGTCCCTATAAATATCAGAACAATGCATATGGCACTGTAAACAAATGTTTGAGAATATTGATAGTTTTGCAATATTCATAATTCATAATATACACAATATACAAAAACATGCAATATTCATACATCTTTATTTATTTATACAGCATTTGCGTTACGTTTCAAATGTGAACAGGTAGGGAGTAAAGACTTCATTTCAGGATATGATGGTCATTATTAGTCATTAGGTAGATGTTGTCAGAACGATAATCTAATTAAGATACTGGCTGTATGTCTTATAAATGAACACAACAATAATGGTCATCAGGTGGATGGAAACAAATTATCTTGAAATGCTTTGAGTGATATCTATCTTCTACAAAGTAGTCACAGTACATGTTGGTGAATTATGCATGTATAACAGCATATGTACCGGTACTTCAGTACATGTACAGTAATGTATAACAAAATTACCATTGATCTGGTAAGATTTCAAGGCAATATGTGAATGCAGTACTCCATAGAATTATGCACATATATCTCGATCACTCTCATCAAAGTCTTTACTGGAAAGGTTTTAACATGATCTAATCACCAACACTTTTACGCAAGATACGGAACCATTACAATAATTTTGACGACTGCAATCATCAATTGTAAATCTGTGACAATATTCTTTTTTACTTGTCATATTACGCAAAGAGGGAAACGTCACTTTCATAACCAAAAACATACACTGTGTATATATGGCAGTATATTTAGCGGACATGAACATAGATTTTAGCAAATTCAAACCTTTTGAGATAAAAGCCAGTTGAAATATTCACGTTTTGACAGATATTGGCTCTCAAGGCTATTCTTATGAGCAAAACTTTTAGTGAATTCATGAGCAAAAATAAAATCATTCTTAAAATGTTTGCTTGTACAGTATTTGTTTTCTAGTAGTATTTCCAAAATTTGTCTTACGTTGATCAGAATTATAATAACAATTTGATCCCAAGACGATCTCAAAAGCTACTTTGATAGATTTTGATCTTCAGCAATTAATTATGGGCAATGGCAGGAAACACATTTATCGAAAACGGCAGGAAAAGGCTGAAGAAAGTTATGCCCGGAGAGCGCACCCAGCTAGACAAGAAAGCTTTTATCTCCTTCATATCTTTCCCTTGTTTCCACTCACGACATTCATCTTCATTACCTGCCTCAAAAAACCCATTTTCCTCCTCCAAAATTGTCATGACACATTTAATTTCCTAATTGCGTCAATATCAATTGTGATGCATGCAAGCTCTGGCTGAAAACAAAAGAAGTACTTTCTGTTAAATATAGGAATGGGTCCCAAGATACACAACCAAACATGTGAGGAGATTATGATAGCAATCTCTTAACATAACACGGAATGGATTGGTTTTCTACATTTGTAAAGAAAATTTTTGATTGCTTCCTTGCAATTTATTTCTATTTGGGTGGGTTCCGCAAACAGTCAATCTTATATCAGATAAGATATTCCTTTTCTATTTCTCAATTATTTTGGCTACAGCACATATCTTCTTTTTAAAAGACTTTTGAACTACAGAAGTATTTTTGATCCACGTCTTTTCATATTCTTTACAGTAGTTGTGTGATGTGAAATGTCCCAAAGAAAATTCACATTTTCATTTATATAGTATACATGTATAGTTCATCTTCTTCAAATGAAAAAGTAAATTATCATATCTTATATGTGACTTGCATTAAATAAATCTATTTAAATATTATATTGCTTTATGAGAAGATGGTTGGGTCTATGTGGACATTACATTTACATCCTTATGATATGGACATAGGACTTATACCAGTTATTATTTTGCTATGCCTCATAAATCACTTTTTAATTCATCATTTACAAATGCACTTTAGGTTGTACGCCCACTTTTTAGTAGACTAAACTATACTATAGTGCCCACCCATTAACACTGGCGTGTGTGCATTCTGAACAGTAGTCTGTGTTACAGAGTGTTTTAATTTATGCAGTAGCTAGTAGTACTATTAGTGCATGCGTCCTACACATAGAAGGTTGCTCATGTACGGAGAGATTGAAAGCTTGTCTCTCAGGTTCTTTTGTATTTTTATGTGTGTACGGAGTGTGCGCACATGACATTGTGTATATGTGCGTCTGGCGTACGCGTGCAAGGAGTCACAGTTTAGTGTGTGCGCACTGTATTTTTGTGTGCAGCTGTATGCAAATGAACCCCCTAAAGTCCCCTTTTCATACATCCTTATAGTCTGTTGGAGATGAATCCCTTTTATATTTTTGTTCTAAGCCTTTGATTTGTAGAGAGGGTCAGGTTGTTTTATTCATCTCTGGTTTGAGGTAGAAGTTTGTTTACTCGAGTGGTGTGCGCAAGGTGGAATCGATGCTACAGGGGCTTCCACTGGGATAAAGAATCACCATGGAAATAGGAGACTGTTTGAATGATATGAAGTCAATAATGAATATTTGACTGCTGTATTTTAGGATTATGAATCATGGGCTATATATCCTTAATATTCTTAAAGACAATACTTACTATATTTTCCGCAAAGTAGTGGAACTACTTTGCATGTGATTAAGCATTTCCGTACAAATTGGTGTGGTTATGCTCGTTTCATATTTTCTGATAAATCTTATAATTATCAGCTTATCAAATTTTAATTTAAATTCCATGTCCATGCACTACCCCATTATCAGTGTCAAGATATTACCAATGGGGTTTCCTCTGTATCAACAAGACATACTGTACTGTACACTGGAATTTATAACAGTCTACATTTATTTTAATTGAGATCACACACTTTTCCTTTCCAGTATTTAAAAAATTGTTATCAATTAAATACTACAAAAAATATTTCATCAACTTCAATAAATTATAGCTTCTTTTTCACAAATAACTGAATATTAAAACACCCAGTAATTGCTACTTGTTTTCCAGTGCACTGGTCTTGATGTTTGGGGGCACCACTGATGATTTATAAATTTGAGCGCCTGAGCGACCTGGAAGTGGAATAGAGTAAATAATTGACAAACATATTTTCATACAAATGAATAGTATTAAACTAGTAATTGTAATTCAATAGTAATAAAATCTGATATAAATTCATAAATAATCCAGCTAATTTCTAGTGGAAACAAGTTATTGAATCTATGATCATCCAGTATTAGTGTATTATTTGTCATATCTGTCATCACCTTCAACTAAAATCTGTATACAGCCTTGACTAACCCCTTAGTGGATAAATATCGCTCAAACACGGCTCAACTAAAAGGCCTAATTTGATTAATTTCCTTCTCGCCTCCGAAACTTTTTCTTTTGTTGTAGTCACATTCGGGCTGAAATCCCGCAAACATGGTGATTGTAGAGTCTTAATAGCTAGCCTCCTTCCTCCTACTCAATATCCTTGCTGCAATCGTGTTGACAGAAAGCTAACATGCTCACAGAACACTAATTAAAGAATACATGTGAAATGTAATTTTTATTCACATACATAGATGTACCATTTACATACCGTGCATATCATTTAGGCATAGCAGTCATTATGGAATATATCTGCTTTCTCATATAAATTCATTTTTTGTGATCCCCCCTGAAATTAATTTTTAGTGAAAGTATTTCATGCAATTCTTTTTTTATTAGAAAATATGGTTTCAAAAGGCGTGTTTTCAAACAATGGTCATGTCTTAATTCACCGTCTATTGTTTATTTCATCATGTTGAATTATAATGTATTTATATGATTGGTGTTCTTCCCGCTGCTGATGTTTTTATCACTATTGGAATTACCATTTTTAGTTTTATTCTATTTGATTTCCAATGGATACTAAATCGATATTTGACAAATTGTTTGTATTTTTTTCAATAATGAAATCCTCTCTATTTCAAGATAAATATGAAAATAAGAAAAAACATACAAAACCACATCAGAAATTCTTATCCTGCTTGACAGTTTGACATTGAATTGACAGGATTTCGATTAATTCTGGAAAAATCATGATTTTGGGTAAAAATTTGATAGAGAGCCCTTTTAGCATTCAGCCCATCCCATTTGTAGATGTTTTATCTTTCTAGATTATATTTATTTAAAAAATATTTTATTCATTGCCTAAGTTGAAATAATTTTTTGGAAAAAATTGTATAAAACCCGTGCTATTCACCTCTTCTAAATCAAATTTCTCATTTTGAACGGATTTTTGTAGTTCTAATAGATTCTTAGGCAGAGTTACCTGTATTACAGACGTTTTCTGTATACACACCCATTTGATAGCTCAAACAACATGCATATGTTCACTTAAAAAAATCCTTTCATGCATTAGAAAATGAAATATATACAAAATCGACACCAAGTATTTCTGGCAAATTATTACATTGATAATTAGCAAATCTTCAGGATTGCATCACTTGGATCAGAATTTTATCATTCATATATTTATGCACTTGTACCTGTGTGACAACAGTATATGTATGAGAGACAGTGTATTTTGTGTATGCTGCTGTTAAAATGGCTGATACGGAAAGCTTGAGGATGAGAAATAGGAGGAGAGTCATGCGGCTCAACACCTCACTTCAAAGCAAGCAATCAGCATTCCATTGATGCATTGCATGATGGGTCAGTCGTTAGGGTTCAACGAACGGTCCTATCCCTTCCTCCCCTTCTATAGTCTTACTTCAAGCACTGTCCGTTACTTCATTTGTATGATTTATTACAAATTTCTATGGATGCTTGCTTCAATTGAATTCATTTTCATGTCATCCTGTATCGAAGACGAAGAATACTCTTTGAGAAAATCAAATATTTACATGGGATTCAATGTTGTCGATCAATATTTTATAAAATATATTTGTTTATTTCATATGCTATAAGGCATGTACATGTATCAGAATTCACAGGAAATATCATGCAAGTGCACATATTGCTTGTATAAGTGTTTTTTTTTTTTTTTTTACAATTTCCTTTATAGCCTCATATATTCTGTTGTTGAAACCGTCAATATTGTTAAAATAGTTTAGTGGAGGTCAGTCATGATTTGGATTTCAGACATGAGTTTGACTATATTTCTTGGGCCTTCTTGTATTTGTGAGTTGACGAATCTCTTGAACCATACAGGTATGCTGGACCCCTTCGTGCCAACCTCAAAATCTTTCACTCCCATTCAAAGCGAGAGAGATAGATAGATTTACCTTAGCAGCGCTTGGGAATACGCATGTTGTTGTCATGGCAACTGTTGTTTCCCCATGCCCCCAAGAGGATTTCTTTTTCTTCAACTTTCTTTTAGAGATGAGAGGTGTCTTAAATCTTGCGTGGCATGCGAGAGTTTGGGGTTTGTGTGAGATTGTTGAAGAGGGCTTGAGGCATAATTGAATGATCCAAGACAAAGAGGATTGACTGGGCATGCACTCAAGGTGTGAGAATATTGTGATATCTAGCTGCTTTTATTCAACGACGTTTGTAAAGAAATTCAGCAAAAATGGAAGGGACTTGATCATTGAATATTGAACAGTCATGAAATTGAGCAATCTGCTATTGTGATGGGGAAAATGCATACATTTACTTATATTTAGAAATAAACAAGGATGTGAAATTAATAGGATATGTTATAGCTCATCATCATTAAAAGCGAGTTTATTTCATAGACTTTTTTTAAACACACACAAAAGACCAAGATGCATGATTTTCCTTCATTAGATTGGCCATGAAGGATTGTGCCGAATGAAATACATTATGGTCATTGAGTCTACCTGATCCTTTCACCCTATAGCCCTTTGTGTGATATCAGACTGACAAAGCTGTAGGCCTAATACTTCCCGCTGGTATAAAAATGCAATGTTAGCTACGGAGGCTGCATTCCTTTCTGCACACCTATAGGCATACAGGTAACTTTACCTGTGTAATGGTGCATAGTGCCTGTGTGTACATCGCATGCATTCTTTTGTATGGGTTACAATCCTTGCCCCCATTGAGCCACATCAAGTGGACCTTTTAAAGAGACCTGCCTTCTATTGTTACTGAGGTGTGAATGCATAGAGGATTGGGCAAACAAAAGGTGGTACAAAGCACCCCTTCTGCACACCTTTATCACACCTTGACTCATTTTCTTGCTCCCTGCCCTTTTCAACAGTGGCAGGACAATACACCTATTCTCACCTGCGTGGGTAGAGTAGGCCCAGACCAATGGTGCCAGTGGCTTTGTTATGTAATGCCTTTCTTAACCATCACCAAAACACTTTCAAAAATACTTTCTTTAGAATATTACTTGTTGCCCCTTCTCTACAGTGAATTCTTCAGTATTCTTTACAGCATAAAGCATGACGAGCGATTGCTTTTTGTGCGATTTGAAGTGTATTTTCGGAGAATACATGTAGGTATTCTTTCATCATAACAGTAATTCAAATGCTGTAAACAGAAAAATGTAATAGGACTGGTAGCAAGCATAAGAAGTCTCATTTGCTTCATGAATTGGATATATTTCCTCATTTGCTGACCCTCATTTGTGAATGCTTAACTATCATATTACAGAGAGATGAAATTGATGAAGTATTTACTGCTAAAAGAAGATAATG
>BQKZ01004036.1:0-10173 GCA_036244855.1 Temnopleurus reevesii
TTCATCACTATCGTTTTCCCCAAAGTTAATACGAAGGCAAAACTGCACAAACGGGCAGATCTGCTAGTAATATATAACTTTTACAGTACAATATTTGTTCTGGCTATATCTTCAAAGCATCAGGCTGCAGTTGTTTACAATGTAAACCATAGGGCAGGCTATGTAAAGCAAAGTTCTGCTTCTTTTGTAAACGTACAATGTAGATGTTTGATGTTTTATTTCTTTTATTAGTTTTTCATTCATCTACAATATGATGAAATGATTTTGCTATTCTTGTAAAAAAATGCACCTGGAAGCTGACAACCAATTGGACTGCATAAAAGGACAAAATAGTATATTATTTTTCTCTTGGTAAATTAATGCAGGTCAGCAGAACAGTTTTTATGTTTTAGTCCCAAGTTGAAATTTAGCATGGTGTAAGGTTCAGTGACAAGAGTACTTCCAATACTACACTGTCGATCGAGTTTGCACACTCAAAATTATCTTGAAATTTGAAGAGGGGCAAACAAACGTTGAAGTGATCTTTGCTTGCATCAACAGATTTTTGAATTCAAAGAAAGGAAAAGAAAGAACATCAGAATGGATCCATTATCATTAGAACTTAATCCATTTGTTTGATAACATTGATAAAAGTATATTTTGTTTGAAGGAAGTTAATGTTTGAAACCTTAATAAGAGCACAGTCAGTTACAAAGGAATAATATGGTGCACATGTCATGTTTTCTCAGTCGTAATTTGTTTCTTCTTTTTTCTGGTCTTGTTGTGTGTATGCTGTTGAGAAGTAATCTGCAGGTGATGTAGTATCTTACTCAATTAATCTCTTTCTCACTTTGTTGTCAGTGAAGTACTTGGAGCTCAAGAAACAGCTTCACATTCTACCAGATTAGTGTCTTCAATCTATCCTCCCCTCACTTTGTTTTTTAATGTATTACTTGGAGAAACAACTCCATATTCTATCAGTCAATTGTGTCTTACTTATTTTTCTAGAGCTCACTTTCTTTTTTAGTGTAGTATCTGGAACAACAGCATCAGATTCTCCATATCACCAAGTCCAAAGGTCACATCTACAAGTAAAGAACAACTTGACATCACGTCATAAGAGATTGATGCAAACAAATTGTATCCTTATCAACCTCTCTCCCTCGTACTTTCTTTTTCTGTTTAGTACTTGGAGAAACAGCTGCACATCCTCTGTGACGTCACCAAGTCAAAAGCACACATCTATGAGCAACTGGACGTTACGTCACAGAAACTAGTTGCATACAGATCACATCTTAACCTCTCTATCTCTTACTTTCCTTTTCTACTCAGTACTTGGAGAAACAGCTGCACATCCTTCGTGACGTCACGGAGTCGAAAGCCCACATCTATGAGCAACTAGACATTACGTCACAGGAGCTGGACGCAGACAACCAGCAGCTCAAACATGACCTCAAGACAGCTCAGCAGAGAATTATCAGGTAAACAAATAGATGAATGTAATTCTCTTATCAGAGTAATTAGCGATTTGGCTTGTAAACTAGAGTAGATTTGAGCTGCAGTTGCATTTTTACCCTCGGTTGTGCAAGTCCAAAAATAGAATGAAGCCTGTAATGCATTGATTTTCCTTTACTTTTAATCCTCTCATGTCGGAGAAATGTTTTCTTGTGAATGGTTCACTGATTTTTTTTATATTTATATTTCTCACAATTTTCAAATTCCTCAAATGGATTTATTCTTCAAGCAGATATTTTTAAAGTTCAAATTATTTTAAGGGCTTAAAGGTAGAAAACTACATTTGCACACATTACGGTTATGCTTACAACCTGTTGTGTAGCTTAGATATGCCAAAATAATAACCTCTGTGAAGTATTTTGTTTGAATGTAGTCCAGAATATTTAATTCAAATAAAAATCTATTCTATCATAATTCATCTTGACACCAACGGTATCGCGATACTCCTAGCATATTACGGTACCACACATACACACACACAAAACATAGTAAGAGCACATACAGTGCGCACTTCAATAGACTGCCACACTATGCGGAATACGCACTGAGAGAGACTCTTGCGCTATTGGTCAACGAGGGGTCAATGGCAGTTTTGAATTTTGAACGCACGGTCTAATAATTTGAGACCCAAATAGAAGAATTATTATTGGAATAACTATAAATGCGCCTATCATGACCAATCTTTGTGCTTAATTGGTTGATGATAAGTTCTAACATTTAGTACTCTTCAACATAACACAACAATCTTGGAAAGTCAAATTTTAGGTGATAAGTTCTAACATTTAGTACTCTTCAACATAACACAACAATCTTGGAAAGTAAAATTTTAGGCTGCAAAAGAAGTATTCTACGTTTAAGGGCATAAATGAACCAAAGAAATACTTGATTTTTTTTAAGAACAGACAATTTTTGAAACAGTGGAACAATTAATTATCAAAGAATACTTGTATGTAATGTGGTGTATGCAATTTTAGACTAGTTTGCAATAAGGTAATTATGAAAAATCATAAGGTAAGGTAATGTGATGGAAATAGCAGAGTTCACCTAGGATCCCACCGCTGCCACCAGGATTACACACAAGTGATCATCTTTCAGTATTTTTCTTCATTTTTAAATATGCAAAGTGTTTAGTGATACAGTGAAAACTCTAAGTGTAAAGTATAAGAGATGCTCTGGACTTCCAACAATACCTTGTTTTAGCAATAATCTTGTTATATCAGTGTTGAAAACAATGAATTGCAAAGAGCTTTTACCAGATTATTGCCTATTTATAACAGGAATATTGTTATATCAGATCTATTTATACTGAGTTTCCGCTGTACAGGGCAAGGCAAGACCCAATGTTCTGAAAGTCTCTAGATATACATAGGTACTCACATTTTCTACAGACAGGCTTTAATCTCTTTCAAACTACACATTTCTGGACCATTACTGGCAGAGCTGAAAATTGTTCCTGCCATAAGACAAAACCTTGGAGGAGTTGAAACTCTTGAAATTGTTGTAAGCAACTTCTGGATATGGCAATATCAAAGTCATTTTCCTCGCTGAATGGCACTGTGGTTTTGAAAAAAAATCACTTTGAACTCAGTGTTGTGACATTCCTTATTTCACTTGATATTTTTATGAACATCAAAGTTAGCCTATTCTGGTTTACTAATATTGTTTGATGCCTAATTATAGTTGTGTCTTTTCTTTATTGCAGAATGAATGAAACTGTAGAAAACTTGGAGCTTCAAATTCATGACCAGGGTTCAACAATAGAACAGCTGAGGACAGCTGAGAAAGAGCGTTTGAGAGAAGGGAGACGTCTGCAAAGAGTTCATGATCAATTGGTCACCAACGGCTGGGGAGGGCTTCCTTTGCGACGAGCTCATAGCTTCGACCTGGGAAAGCCTTCAGTTGACAGTCTGTATGAGGAAGAGCTCAGTAATCTACAGCTTAGCAATCGCAATCTTAAACAAGAACTTGCCATCAAAGAACAAAAGGAAAATGAGCTTGAATCGGAATTAGCTGTCATGGTTCGGGAGAACAAGACTCTCGAGAATCGGATCAGGGAACTGCAGGTGAAATCAAGGATGTTTGAGATCAAAAGAGATTACCGATCGCTGGATAATTTAAACGAGACCGTCTGTAAGTATTGCGATAGTGTGATGACTCTTGGTACGGATGAAAAATATGATGACCCGGAAAAGCTCAGCCAGTCACCGAGTGAAAGTCACATGAAGCGTTCCAGTAGTTTAGATCTCAGACCCATAGCCGAGGAACTCGTCCCAGAAGTGAAGTGCCCCAATCATGACTTGGTCAATTCTAAATCGGATGGTGTATCTATCCTGGGCGAAATCGATGCCCAGTACCATAACCTTATGGACAAGTACACTACTCTGCTGACTCGCAGTCGAAGTGCTTCCTTCCATGAATCCCCTGCCAAACCAAGGACCAACAGTCTCCGACGAAAGGCAGGAACTGCGTCACAGGATTCCGGAGAATTAAGCAGTTCTCCCACCAAGGCTTCCAGCATGAGAGTGCCTGTATCTAGCTCTCCATCGTCAGGTCCGACAAAGACGGTTACACCCCCTTGTCCTGTCGATAAACATTTTGAAACTGGACCGCCAGAATATAAAGCACTTTTAAAAAGGATTTATGAGGTGTTGCACAGACCACTTAAGCAGAAGAATAAAGTCCAGGATTCTTGAATCTTCAGGGTTATTTCATTTGTGAAGTATCATTGAATATACAGTATTAAACGGTATCAGAGTAACCAGGTTGGAATAAAATTCTGAAAAAACAATGATAGTGAATTAATTGTAAACAAGACATTAAATATTTAAAAAAACATTGATAGTTGGTTTTCTTCAATATTCTTTTTTTCTATTCAAGTACACTACTCCTTAGAGTACTCTTACATGCTGGGTCAGATCATTAAAGATGTTATGGACCATTATCTGTGACCACAACAGTTGACTATTTGATACTTCAAAAAGGAAGCATTGAATTTTATCCTCCACTTGTTCAATATTCATGGAGAGTCACTTATTGCCTTCAAAATACATTCATGTAGATTTGTCATCATGTTGCAGATCAATGGGCATAGATTTTGCTTGATTTGTTTGAAATATCATACGTCACACACATGCAAAGTCCCTCTCCATTGATTCCGTTAACACGATTACTAACTATGATGAGTCATTACTTATTTTTAAGGCACTGAGATAAGTCTTCGTGAATATCAAGAAAAATATAAATAAAAGGGTGCAATTCCTTCCTCAGTATTGGGCTTTACCAAAAGGTAAATTGTTTTGGTCACACACAACACAGATACACTGTAATGGCCCTCCAGCACTTTGTTAATATGCCATACTTATAAACAATAATGTGAAAACTACTAAGCAGTAGTGTACTTGTCCTGAAAAGAAGAAGAGAAGGGTTATATTCTAACTCCATCAATTTCCAATTTTCCATCAATCTTGCCAAAGTATTGTAGCAAAGAATATCAATATGTGCAAAATTTTAGCCTGAAAAGCAAACACAAGAATTATTTCAGCTGAATTAGGTATATTTTATCACATTGCTTTTAAAGAAATAGCAACATTTTACTTATATGTTGATGAATGAAGTGTGTTAATTTCTGCATTCCAAAAACAACTCAGTTTCTGCCTTAAGTGTGATTATTTTCTATTTGCAGTGTCTCAAATGGGTTGATGATACATTGATTGAATATTTTTTGAAAATAAGTCATGTGAAAGAAAAAAATAATTTGTAAAAAATGATATTCAAACATGTAGGTGGATGTGTGACAAATCATCTTCCTAAAAATAAAAACAATGATTTAGAGCCAGATCTTGTTTGACCCTTTGCAATATATAGTCTATTTTAGTGTCAACAGGGTTTCGTAAATCTGTGCACGAGTCTACAAACGATTGGTGACCCTTCTCTGGTGTGTTTCAGAGCCAGCGGGTACTATCGAATGCAAGAAAGGATTACTGAAACACAACCATGATCTTGTAGTACAGTCCTATTGCATAATAAACATAACACATCTGGGAAGTGTTTCACCAAGATAAGAAAGACTTTACGCACAACTTTATGTTCGACTGGTATCCCTTCTTGCACGTAATCATTCATACTATTACGCGCATTCAGCGCAAGAAGGGATACCAGTCGAACGTAAAGTCGTGCGTAAAGTCTTTCTTATCTTGGTGAAACACCTCCCAGATATCTTACCCTTTTGTAACAAAGCAATTTTAGAAAGAATAATATCAAGCCCTCACTTTGATTAGAACATGTAATTATTTCTAGCATCTTGTATGTACATTGCAAGCCTAATTATAGGCACAGCATGATCTTTTGATGTACTTAATACAAGTGCATTTTATCTTTATAAATGCTTTTAACACTTACAGTTCAACAGGGTTTGAGTTGAATGAGAATTTTCTATTTTCTGAGTTCAAATGATAATGTTAAAATTTGCAACTATCACCCTAAGTATTCATTTGGTTGAACTGCATACAGATGTAAAGCTCTCATTCATCAGTTAATGATTGGTATTATATAGTATTTCTATTATATTGATAAATCCTCATCAGGGTCTTACATATCTGTGTAAATTCATTTTCATTTCATCGTTTATACTTCTGACTCTGTGTGTCATTTTTGTCAACAAAGCAGGGTTTTTATTGTTGGATTTAAGTAAGGTTTTGGGGCAATTATTTCATGACTTTCCTTCAAGGAGTGATCTGAAATTAGGCACAATCTTTTGCATCATATGTAATGATTATGAAAATTAGAAATTAGACTGAAATTTTGAGATAGATGAATCAAATGAACCATATCAATGAACGGAAGTGAACCTCTTGCACTTCCATTGAAAGTGCTGAATAATAGAATACACTTTGTTTGAAAGTACATCTAAAAGGGATAGATTTGACATTGGAGGTTATATTAAGTTTATCTGTTTCACATTTTCAACCTATTATGATTTCATAATTATTTCCGAGGATTTGCATGTTATGCTTAATGTCTTAGATGGTCCGTTGATCTTTTTAGCCTTTATTACATTCAAGTCTGCAGTTAGGCCTCCTGATTACAAAGACACATCCCTGGCCAGTCTTATGGGGTGTTGCTCAAAGGTTTCATTTGATCGCAAGTTGCAGTTGATCGCAAGTTGCAGTTGATCTGAATACGGCAATCAAAAGCATTGTTTCATGCGCGTCAGAATATCCAAAGTTGCAGTTGATTTGCAGTTGATTCTAACCAACACCCCCTAAG
The DNA here is from genome assembly GCA_036244855.1 of Temnopleurus reevesii. NCBI lineage: Eukaryota > Metazoa > Echinodermata > Echinoidea > Temnopleuroida > Temnopleuridae > Temnopleurus > Temnopleurus reevesii. The sequence goes on from BQKZ01004036.1 coordinate 6,760, forward strand.
TCTGTAGTTTCTGAGGCCCTATTAAGCTACGACAGACCGCTTTCATCCATTATACAGCAGCGCTTTTCTTTTAGGTTGGCTATCAGCCAACGATGAAACTCTGCATTAAAAATCTATACATATAATTCTAATATGTGAAATAGAAAAAACAGTCAATGCATCTTGCTAAATGAATAGAGTCCTCGTCGCACCAGCAGCAAGGATCTTATAGTCTTGATGGTTGCGTTTTTGTTGGAAGCTGTTTTGAAACGGCTTATGCGGCGAAGGGGATTGCAGGAAGATGGTTTCAGAGGTGACAATGTATGTTCTATGGAACCCATAGCCCCAGACTTTGTGCCTATTCTGCATCTACTTTCTCAGGTTTGAAGAACACTTTGTAGCCGGGACATTCATTACTTAATTCTAATCACTTATTTTATGATGAGTCCTAAGTAATGCACTTCATACTTGTGATTTTTAGCTTCATATTGGCCAGTTGAGCACAAAGTAGAAAGTAGCACAAAAAAGCAGTAATTTGTGATGTCTTTATTCATGTCACCCAATAATGTAGAAGAAATTGATAACTCTTTGCCAATGCATCTTTCCACTTTTGTTACATGAATTTTCAGCTTTTTTCAAAGAAAAAAATGTCTTGCAATGGTATAACAATGGCGATACGGAAAGTCTTTGAACTTTATGTTGTATTTGTTTTATTTGATGAATGTTTCCTGCCATTTTGAAGCAGCAATACGATACTGATCGTGGTGTTTGTAAATAAGAAACAATTTATTGCAATATAATCATACACCAGCCATCTCTAAAATGTTGAACATTATCATCCTATGACATAAGCAATTTTAGCATGACAGATAAATAGAATGAACAAGTAAATTATTATAGTGAATACAATTATGTCAGACAATTTTTTGCTGCTTTTCTCTTATGTTGACATGTTACTGTATGTTTTATCCATATCCTGCAAGTAAAGCATTTGTGAATTGCATATTGATGTTTATTTTAGAAAATTGCTTTCAAGCGATATTAAACTCTTCACCTCAAAAAGATATTGCCCTAAGTGTTATCCATATGTTTTTATTTTTTTGCCAGAGTGGTATGGCATCATGAGGGTTATGCAGATTTATTGTTGTTCCAATACAGCTCTCTAGTTAATATTAATGCCATCAATTAATCTTCTTTTCATCTCAGAAATTGTTATTTTGCCATAAATGTTCTTCATCAGCTCATCAAAAACTCAGCTTATTTCATATCTGAAGGAATGTTGTAGGAAAGTAGCAATTGATTGCAAGTTGTAGTTGATCAAAACATGCCAATCAAAGTCATTGTTTCATGCATGCCTTGTTAAAAGTGGGGACCGTGTGCGAATGAAAATGCACGTTTCAATTTGCAACTGATTTGCGATCAATTGCAACTTTGTAGCAACAACCCCTTAATCTATCGTTCTATTTGTCTTTAAAAGTATATTGTGAATTTGACATATAAATAATTTGTGTGCAGTTACGTGTCTCTAATTATTTATACAGAATAATATATCTGGGATAAATCTAATCTTAAGCTAATGTAGAGACTTCTCAATTGGATATTCACAGTAAATGTAAAAAGGAGTTTCCTCCTTAATGTTCTTGCAACAGTAAAATATTTAATTACCAGTAATCAGAGTTGTCTCTAGAAAATTGTATTATTCTTCGTCACAACTTCTCTTTCTTGCCTATTTTTTAATAGTAAACTAGCAAGATTTTCGATATAGATTTTTACAGGTTTTTTTTTACGACTTTCAGGTTTTGGTAGTAGTATGAAAACTGTAAGATTATATGTATGTATTTATTTCAATTAAGCCCCTAAACTAGTGCATCCAATATTCTCAATTCATTCCCATGATAATTTACACAAACAACGTATGAATTTTGAGAATATGCAGATAAATGGGGATATAATATTTAAAGTCAAAACTTATTTCCAAGTCTATTATGAATTTCTATCAAAAGATACTCCTCTAGTAAAACTGTTTAAACAGGCTGAAAAATCCGACCAGTTTGATTTTACAATTTTGGTATGATTTCCATCCAAACCTTATAAGCTGCTGAAAACAGAATTTTTTTACTGAATTGTCTAACAATTTTACCCCCCTCTGTTATATACAAGATATACAAACAGAATTATTTTAATCGCAGAGCTGATCTGAATAAGAATATGTTGCATGTCTAAACTATATTTTGATGTCTTCATAAGTATTATAAAATTTCTTCCAGAAGGGTGTCTGGTTTAAATTTGCCATATCTGCAGTGTTTACAAGCAGTGGAACTGGTCTTTTACCAATGAAACTTTGGAGGAGCAAGCTATTTTTAGGACAATAGCTTGCCGATTCAGAGGTTTGTGAACGAAAGTGTGCAGACACCACTGCAAGCAAGTATTTGTTTTAATGTGTGTATGGGTTTAATGCTTGAACTGTAAAGGTGAAAGCCAGTAATTATGTGCCATTGGTGCTGAATTCATAGTTATGTTATTATTGTGCCTACACCAAAAAGTGTAACTTTTTACATTTTATGCCATGTTTGTGTCATGACAACGGTTATATGTAGGCCTTTTATTGCTTGTATTTGTGTTTACATTTGTGAATTTGTAGTGTTTTTACATGTAATTGTTCTATTCATCATTTTACCATGATAACTTTTAGATTCTTTATATTATTTATATGACAAAAATTATATTACAGTTATAATGAATATGTACGAAATCTTAATCTCATGATCATGATCAGCTATTATCTATGAAAAGTAATTTAAATCATTCAGTTGAAATATTGAGTCATATCTTGCTTGTCATAAAGATTACTATTTAAATTTCATCATTAATTGAACAGTGGTTGGTTATGTCTTGCATATATACACCATTAAATTTATCACTTTAAAATAATGCTCAAAATTCTTAAAACAGTATGGTTTAAAAAGAATGTACAGGGAATTGTTTTATCTCTTCTACACAGTCCATTAATGAGGAATATTTAGACAGAATATTAATCCCATAATTATTTATTTATATTTATAATTTACAATAAGCTGATGTTTATGAAATATTATTTAAATGGTCACATTATTGAAATGTACACATTTTGCTAATAATTGAGATCACTTTTCATAACATGTAATTTGTTAAATAATTTAAAGTTATGGCTAGCAACTATAAACCATTCAATTAAACAGTGATTGGAGATTTATGCATAACTACTTGAAACAGGTACAGTGTATTATTATTTACAAGAATGTGTTGGAGTCATTCCTAGAAGTTCATGTGAGAATGGCTTTCAATGATTATAGTCTCGTTTATTTTCCAAAGTATTTGCCATCAAATTCTGTTTGGGATTCAAAGGAAGTAGCCTAGTTCAATTTTACCCTGCTCCTGCCAACTCCCCCCCCCCCC